>LPNX011149677.1:184321-337076 GCA_001517045.1 Pseudotsuga menziesii
TCTCTTATTTCCCATTGAAAATATGTTTTTCAGTGGTTCGATACCTATGGTTATTAGAGAGGAAGTGCCTATACTCATCAAACACTTCCTTTCTGTTGCAGCTTCAACTATTCCCCAAAAGAATTTTTTATTTTTAGGGTCCCCCCTTGTTTGTTTTAGCTTCAAACCAGCCTGGGAATGTTTTATTTTTGCCAAGGTTTGCCCCGACCTTAACATTTTTCCCAAAAAACTTAATCTTTTTGCATGTCTGTGTCGGATGCTTAGTTGACTAGTCTTCCGATGTTGCGAAGGTATAGTCCACTAGCTTTCCAATGGGTTTTATCGGGATCCTTCTGAGATCTAAATTGCCGCATCGGGAGTGAGTTTGTTTATCCTCTCGGAGTTGGTTTGCCGAGTTTCCGGTTTCTTAGTATCAAGCAGATTCGATGGATCAGAGGTTCCTTTGACTATCCTTTTCTGATAACTGATTATATGGGAAATATCATTGTCGGGTTTGTTTTCCAGAATGAACCAGAGTTTTAGTTTGTTTCTCGCCCGACGTTGCGGAGGATTAGTATTGAGCTGATCCGAAACTTTATGTTTTCTCCGCTGATGCCGAAGAGGTCAGTCCTGTCAGTTTTCGATGTGTTTTCTCGTGTGATTACCGGGTTGGTAGAGCCGTTCTCATCCAATGTTGCGGATGTCTTCAGGACTATGTGTCCGATGTGCGGTTAAGATTTTTTCCTGCTAGTTCTCCGCTCCGGTTCGAGGTCCATATAGCACCATTTTGGGGTCCGTGAATTGTCACTTTTCACAGTGGTAGCCATCATAATCGATTATGCGCAACTATCAGGTTTTGATTCGTCCTCCTTTGCTCCCATGGAAAGTGTCCCCTGTCTAGGTCACCTATATCATCATTACCAGGTAGGATCTATTCACAATTTTGTTTTGCTTGGTTTTTGTTGATGTTTAAATTGCCAGGGTAGATAGGGTTAGGTTTTCACGGTAGGGTAAAGTTTGATTTTGCATTTTTGTGGTTTTTCTTGTGGTAAATTTTACTTTTACTAACGGTCCATTCCGTTTGCTATGAGCATTTCATTTTGGCCAGTGATTTTTAGTCTGTCAATCGCTGTGCGTTATGAGTACGCCTGGTATAGTTTTGCGGGGGTTTAGGGAATGGCGCAGACGAGCGTTTCGCTGTCTACATCACCCTGTTCTTGATTGTTCCGTCTTTAGCCTGGGGTTAGACAGTCATGTCCACATTAACAATAGATGGCTGTGGGATGCGGGAGGATCGTGAAAATTATATGGGTTTGGGGAATTTTGTGTTTAAACAGACGACGGGGTGAGTTTTTGCCTCAATCGAGGTGCCCATATAGGTTCCAGGAAGTTGTAAGAGTTTAGGGTTTTGAGCAAACAGAGCTTTGGGAAAATTTGGAAGCATAAATTTTTTGAAAGTTTTTTTCCTTTGCTAAAATATCTCATTCAGAAGGACTGCGGTATTGACATAAATTTATAGCATGCATATTGAAGAGATGGTAATATTTGTATGTTTTATTGTTTATCACTATACCATTTGCTAGAGATAGTTAGACTGAAACCATGTTGCATGATTGTTACAGGTTTATTTCTAGCACAACAATATGCCAAGAAAACAGAAGAAGAAAGCCCAAGTGGCTGAAGAAGAACCTAAAGTAGACGTTTTAACCAGGGTGGAAGTCATCTATGAAGATACTAAAGCTATTATTGGAGTTGAACTAGAATATAAATGGGGAGAGGTGTATAGGATGATTTCAAGCCATACTGTTCCAGATGCTGGTTTCAAAGATATGCACATATATGCAAATATTGAGAGGTCATCCTTGATGAAAGTGGCTACCAGGCCTGAGCTTTTTCCATGTTCGGAAGTGATAGGTTGGATTCTGCCCAGGGAAAATGTAATAAGGATGATCCTAGCAAATACTGAGAAGCAAGGTTATGCCGCATACAGCCTTGCTTATGTGTCCATGGCATATCATCTACCATCACCACATACTTATCTAACTGAAGGTTGGTTAAAGGAGTTAGGTCTGGAATTGGTAGAGACAGTGAAGAAAATGATGATCCTAGGAAGAAATTTCAGTACAAGGCCTTCTGGAGAGTATGAGACATCAACTCTCCGTACTCCATATAGGTTCATTGCTTTAATGCTGAAAATAATCTTTGGAAGAGATAATGGGAAAATTTTTAAGCTGGGTTGGATACCTGTTATTTATTATGTTGCTACATAAGGGACTATTTTTAACTGGGTAAGCATAGTATCCAATAGCCTGTCGGCATGCATAAGCGTAGCATTGGGAGGAGTATCCCAAAAGAAGTCTGAATTTTACATGAGCTCTATTTTGATTGATTGCATTCTGTGCACTCAGCCTTTCACTGCATTAAAGTGCCATTGGGTTAAGGACCGAGCTCCAGTGTATGTGGCTTACAAATTGTTGTGGGCTCACAAATACTACAACTATTATAAGGAGATCTGTGAGAATTTCATCATGCCTTTATACACTTTGATTTCTTGGTAGAATGCAATTGCATGTTAGTAGAAGCTTTCAAGGTCATGCAATAATATGGAAGTTATTATCTAATAGAGGATGGTTTATATGTAAGAATGTATGGTGGTTCAAGGGCCCTTTCTCTACTCCCGATATATGCTACTGATTATATAATCCATAAATAAGCTGTCAGACAGTTATATATTGATGGAGTAGGGAATTTCCTTTTTGAACAAAAAAAGGTAGTATATCCTGCAATGCCCTTTTTTGTTGGAAGTTACAAGTTTTCTAGGGTAAAGAATGCAGTAGAGTTTGTCAAGGAATTGGAATACTTTCACTTCAGTGCAATGAATTATCATAGGAATGACTCCGAGGACAAGGTAGCTGCTTGTTATTGCAAAGGATCTGGAGTACATTTTGAGTACACAGAATTTTGGGACAAATATGAGGAAACTTTCCACAATGCTAAGAACATGACATCCCTAAGAAAAAGATTCAAGCAAAAAATAACAACTGTGGGTGGTAAAGGAAAAGCTACGGAGAAATTGAAAAGGAAAGAAGAAGAAGAAGCCAAGAAGAGAGAGGAGGAGGCTAACAGACTTGTACATGAAGCAGAGAACTGGTTGAGAACAGAAGAAGAAGAAAATAAGCAAGCAGCTAAGAAGGTTGAAGAAGAAAATAAAATAAAAGAAGAAGATGAAATCTGAAAAAAGCAGGCAAACAGTGAAGGGTTCAGATTAGAAGGTGTCCAAAAAGAGAAACATCAAACATAAAAGACACCTAAAGGGTCAATAACAAAGACACTAGAAGGAGAATACCCTACAGACCAAGAATAGGCTCAGTCTGATAGTAACCCATTAGACCCTATTGTTCCTTCTAGTAGTACAGTAGGAGAGGGTTCAGGGTCAATTTCTGGAGTGGATTTAATTCCTTTCATGCCCACTGAAGGGGAAGAGGTGTTGGATTTTAATACTATCTTTTATACAAGGAGAAAAAGAGAATTGTCAAAAGAATCAAGAAGAAAGTGGACATTGGGGGTAAGCCTGGAATAATGGTGACTAATAAGACAGTGGTCCATGGTACACATAAGGATCCATGATTACTAGCGAGGGATGGGGTAGCTCTAACCCTAGCCATTGAGGATAATATGGACATGATTATGATAGACCTAGAAGAGTCTCAGAAAAGGGTCACACAGCTAAAAGAGACTTTGAAGAAGGAAAGGAGCGAAGGCCAGAATTTGAAAAGGAAGTATGAGGACATGATCGCTGAAATTGAGGTATCAAAAGACAAATGTAAAAATTTACAGGCAGATAAAGAAGCTTTGGAAATATCTGCAGGAAATATAGAAAGGAATGCCCAGGCCACCTCTGCAGAGTTTGAGGAGCTCCAGTAGAAATATCAGAGTTTGGAGGCTGAGAAAGATCATCTTCAGTTATTGGTTGAAGAATTGAATAAAGAAAAGAGCATATTGGAAAGTAAAGTGATTAAGCTGGAAGTGCATAAGACTGATGCAGAAGGGAAGGATAAGATATATGAGACTTAGATAGCAACCTTGGAGGATCAAAATAATTTATTAGCAGCTTCATTGAAGTCAGCTATGGAGCAGAAGGTTGATATTGAACCTTTAAAGAAGCATGCTCTTATTCTTAGAAAGAATATTCATCAAATACAATTGCAGATAGCAGAAGAAAGATTTAAAGTCCAACAAATAGACATCATATTAGAAGTAATTGTAAATACAGCCTCATATTTTTTGGATAGAACCCAAGATATTTTGGAAACTCTGTGAGGAAGGATGACTTGGGTAGAAGCAAACAATGAGTCTCCTGCAGATATATTTGTCAAAGATCAGGAGACTATAAAGCAAGAATATGAGCTGATTGAGTTTTCCAGTAACGCAGCAGAAGAATTAAAGAAGACAGTGATGAAAACAAAGAATTCCTGTGCTGAATTTTGTAGGAGAGTGCTCCTAACGTATAATCGGTGTCAGATCTCTACAACAAAAAGATTGGAAGTGCTGCCAGAGCATGAAATGTTTTTGAAACATTTGCAGGAAAGATGCAGCGAAGATGAACATGCCATCCAACAAGTCAAGGATTTGGATGAAAAGATACTAAAGATTGAAATAGCACATGTAGCTATGAGTATTCACTTGTTGGAGGACCAACTACGCTTGATTCCTAACAGGATAGCGGGTGTAAAGACCTAGGCTGGTCAACACGAAATTACTATCATATTTATCGAACCTTCTGGTTTTGAGAATGTAGCAGCCGAGGCAAATGCATGGAGAAAGTTCATGAACGAACAAGATGGGCCCTCCTAGTTGAATGTTTTGGAATGTTGATAAATAATGTAAGATATTATATTTATCTTTTGTTCACAAGCTAAAAGACAAATTTTTGTAAAGGAAAGGTTGGGAAGCCCAAAAGGCAACGAGGGGCAGCCCAAGAGTTTGTGCTTTTGTATAAGTATAGGTAAAATTTAGGTAGTAAAGGACCTTTTTTCAGACCCTCTTTGTGGAATATTATTCTAAGAAGAACTAATTCATCTTATAATAAAGAGTTTAATTTTTCGGCTGGAGAAAACACTGTGGGGTTTCAAATGTTTGACATGGGCTGGTTGGATGTGAACTGTTTCTGTTTCAGCTTGTTTCCATGAACTATGAGATCGTTCTAACTTATGAATTCTTTCATTTTGTGAATGTGCTCCTGTTTATTTCTGTAAAATTTCCACAATCGTATTTGAGTAATGAATGTTTTAATTAACAATGAGCTATCTCTTTGTTCATCTGTCTATTGATATTCATGTATTCAGAAATGTTATCAACTATCTATAGTTTTCTTAATGCATGTTATGCAATACATTGCTCACCATTAATTATAGTATTGCTCCCTAGGGATAGGTTAGTTAGTCTTAGTTAGTTTTCCTTGTTTGTGATTTAGAAGCGAGAGAGGTAAGACGAGAGGTAAGAACCTGTGCATCACATTATGACAATCCGCGTTATCTCTATCATCTACATTTAGTTAGGCACCTGCACATCATACATAAATATAAAAAACTAAAAAATACACCTAAACGGTGGACTGGGCCGCAACCGGTAAAAGATTTTAACCGTTACTTGACCTACAGTAGCTAGACCGTAAACCGGACGGATTCCCCATACCAAACAATAACGAGCTAATTGGGAATGTTTATTGGGGAGAATCCCTACTATTGTTACTTGCAATTTTCTAGGCCTCAACACTTTCCTAAACTTCTTGAATGGCAAGATTTGATCTTAAGACCAAAAAATGAACATGCAAATTTACCCTTTGTTTGAAGACCTTATATATATATATATATATATATATATATATATGAAGGGAACATTTAAAAAAATGCATGATATCTTCATAAATTTATATATTTTTAAAGTGCAGTGGTGTAGCAGGGATTTATCCTTGCTACAGGGGCAGGAATGTCTCCCTTCTGTCTATAGGACAGAAGGGTAGGTTCCTGCGTGGATAAATGCAGAAAATGAAAACGTAATGTAAATGGACAACAACTAAACTAAGAATAGAAAGAAGAGAGAAGCAATGGTGAACCCCTATGCAAACAAGGGTTAGGGTTCCGCCTCCAATAACCTGAAAATAAATCCTAAGCTACAATAAACCCTGCAAAACAATGTTAAACATAAACCTGCAAATGAAATATTGGTTAGAAAGCAAAGAAAACTAAGAAGCAAAGAAACAAAACATGAAAGACAAGCTATACCTTCTCTGGTGGAAATGGGCCACCATGCCCTAGCTTGTGGAAGCACCTCTCTTGGATGGGGGAGCAATGGCTCAATGGAAATGGAGGAGAGGGATTGTGGGTGGCTTGAGAGGCAAAGGTCTCAAGGCATCCACGGGCAGCATAACAATATGCAAGGGAGAAGTCTTTTGAGAGTGACCCCCACCCTCCTTTTATAGCTTTTTTGGGGTTTTAGGGTTTTAAGCCCTTGGTCCGAGCTTTAGCCCCTTTCACCCTAATTTTAGCTCATTTTAGGGTTTTAGCTCCTTTTTGGGGGATTTAGATCCTAGGAGGGTATTTTGGGATCCTTTTTGGGGTTCTTAAGCCCTTTTCTTCATCCTTAGGCTATTTTGAGGGTGTGGGGGTCTAATGGAGTGATATGAGGGTCGTGAGATGGTGTCCTTGGGTGGTGTAGGCCATTGAGAACTAAGTGGGTGATATTTGGGTTAACAGATTGCCCCCTGATGTGTGAGGGTAGGAGTTTGACGTATGGTTGACAGACATCATAGGATTTGCTGCGTAGAGGTGGTGCTTCCAGGGATGGGGCATGGTGGATTTTGGTTTTTGTATTAATATGGTTCCCATCAATGAGTGAGATACAAATAATGTGTGACATGTATATGGACGAGGCAGGCATCCCCATGCTTGTGACAATGTCAAAAGAATAATTTGGTCTATGCTCTAAAATATAAGAGCCGATCATATACAACTGATGTTACAATAATGTTTTCCTCCATGTGAGGCTGAATACAATGCTGATCTGGTACATTGGACCGATGAAATTATCATGGAATGCTATATATTCGTGACTAACAGTCTGCTGGATCTGTAACGGTACATAGCTATATGGACTCGCTGATTGAGAGTTAGAGTCTCTGTGGTACAAGTATGCTGCATCAATCATAAAGGTATATAGAAGCACTGCTGGGGCTTCTAAACACTGTCTCCAACGCAACCCAAAAATCACAAGGGACATAACTTGTTTAGGTCCCTCCAGTAGACTCATCAATGTGCTAGAGTCAGGTGACATCTGGGGTCTTCGACCAAGTATTGTGCAGACCAAACTCTGTACGAATCTCAATGGTGTGATGATGTAGTTGGAGTCAAGCATGTGAGAAACAACCTTCCCGAGATGCACTAAGGAATCCTCTCAAGTGGTCCAAGGAACTCACCAATGATGTTAATGAAACCAAGATATAGGGACCTCTAGGTCTATCCTTTGGAATATGTGTGTTGGCGTCGACATAGGGAGACCTGCCCCTAGCCAAGGCAATGATGTTTCCTTGACTAGGAGCGCGAGGGAGATAACCGAAAGGTGTGAGACAATCTGCGGACTGACCCACTAAATGTGGGGGGGGAGGGGGAGGGAAATAATTGAACAGGGGTGGAGGGAGTGTGGTAGACTCAAACTTCCTTTGTTCAGAGTATGACGGTAGGGTGAACCAGGCAGCAAATGAAACTTGACTCATGAGAATGGGATCATAGCTGTAATACCGGGAATGTCGCTGCAGATGGGAAATTCTTGGAGGAGGTAGACACTTTTGATATTGATGGGATCCAAGGAAGACACATTGCAGAGTAATCTGAACAAAGGTGACCCAATGTGGGAATGATGCCAAACTATTTTCTGTAGGGTGGTGTCTAGGGACACTGTTATGGTACGATATCGTAGATTTTTGGCGAGCTCGAGAAGGTAAATGCTCGATGGTGCTTTCAATTTTAGATAGTCTGAAAGCACGAAGAAGACTCCAGTGGGGGCCTTTTTTTGTTGGTAGTCTCCTGTGCCTGAAAAAGGATAAAAGTATGCATAGGAGAGCTCGCCCATCCTATAGGGGATGAGAGACTTCTTTACCATTGGTAGTCCAATCAGACTGGAAAAGGTTAAATCTATACTGACTGGACTGCCATTCAAATGCTTTTATGAGCATGAACGAAACCAAGTTTGCTCGACAATCTTTTCTTGATGAGAAGGTTGGAAAAGAGCTTAACGACAACCCATGATGATATTTTTCGTGAGGTACGACCCCTCTCCCGAGAAAGCATAAAAGTATGCAAAGGGGAACGGTCTTGGCTTGAGTGTGCCAAGGGTGTCCTTTTCATTTTACTGGTCTACATGGTCTACAAAAGGAGGTAAACGAGGCGATGTAGATGCCCTTTCCTATACTTTAGCGAGCGGGAAAGGAAGTAGCTGCGCTCGACAATCTTTTCATTGTTTTAAGGAGTCAGAAAAGAGCTTAAACGAAACTCCAATATGGTCAACTGATTGCCGTAGCACAGGTGGTTCCCCATGTCGGGACGGTGGACAAAGGTCCAAAGGTCATCTGAATAGTATAGACGGAGCAGAAGGCTCTTAAACATACCAATACATGCACGGGATAGATTGTGACAGAGGCTCGCGAGTCGATGCGGCAGAGGCACGCAAACCGAGGTGGCTCTCGGACAGAGGTCAGGAGAGCGTGTGTGTGTGTTGTGGTCGATGGACTAGACTACATGCGATGTGAGTGCAAGTACGGGGGCACTTATATGCCAAATACATGCAAGAAAAAGAAATCATTTTGTGGACAGTGGTCCAGAGGTTTGCGTGAGATGCGGTGGGTAGAAAAGACAACTATGTGTTAAAATACAAAATAAAAGTTAAAAATGGCATTCCTTAATGGGCGGTGGCCCAAAAACTCGCATGAGTAGCGGTCGGGAAGTGTGATACAAGTACAGGTCCGTAGACACTTGCATCGTCACTTCATGGCTCGTAAATTGAGGTGATTGGTGGGAAATGGCCCCAAAATTGATTTGTTAAACATGAGACGATGGTCTCATCAGGAGATGGAAATTTGAGACCGGAGGTGTGAGAGGTGTCTCAAACCGGTTCAGGGTGACTTTGGATTAGTAGCTGATGGTGCTGCCCCTGACTTGTGCTAAAAAACATTGAAAAACAAGAAAGGGAAAAAACTACGCTATAAGGGACTCATAGTGGTTATATCAGGCATAGACTCTCTTGAGGTGGAGCCTATTGCGCGACTTATTCAAGAGTCGATCGTCTGAGTCAGCAAAGAGGTATGCCCCCTTGCCGAGATGAAGGTCATTGGCAAGGCGGGATGATGAAATCTGGTCTTTTATGGGAAGAACCGATTCAAAAAAATGGTTTAAAGGGAATGGGGTAAAACTGAAGGAGGTCTTACATATATCTCCGTCATCGCATAAGTGGTGCTGGGATAGATCGGGTGGATCTTCCACAAGCGATGAGATGGAAGGGCGACTGGTGCTAGAGATCATGTAAATGGTATTGGTTATGGTTTGTGTGGCCTTGCCCCCAGTCTCTGTTGGAGGAAGAGGGGCAGGCCTGGAGATGAGAGGAGTCTTTGATGGACCTGCAGGTAGGTGCAACATAATATCAATTGGCTGGACATGAGTCAACACATCCTAGGGCCTCAAAGGTAGGGTAGGTGGTTTAAGGTACCACACAGGATCTCCCAGCGTGAATTCCTGTAGATTGCAGGTTTCCAAGATAGACTTACTCATGATCTCGGATGGTAGGAAAAGGAAAACGAAAAGAACAAGGAAAAGGATCGTGTTGATTGGGAATGAACCCCACTGTTTCCCTGTTAACTGAGGTTGAGGTTGCAACTGAGGTTGCGGTTGCAAATGGAGCTGCGATTGCGGA
Source organism: Pseudotsuga menziesii (assembly GCA_001517045.1). NCBI lineage: Eukaryota > Viridiplantae > Streptophyta > Pinopsida > Pinales > Pinaceae > Pseudotsuga > Pseudotsuga menziesii. Next base: position 194,261 of record LPNX011149677.1, read on the forward strand.
AACAACGAAAGAGACAGGTTTGATGGACCATCGCTGATGGAGGAGATGAGCGGGTCGGTGGAACTGGACATGGTGTCTGACGAAGGAGGTGGTGGGTGAACTTCTTTGATCAAGGTGTTCTTAGACTCAAAGGAATGTTGACAGAGGTCAACGAGAGCCATTCGAAATTCAGGTAGGTCTTGGCAATGTTGGGAGTAATGTCCATACAAGCAGCAAAGGGCACAAGCATGGTTTGTCCTCAATGCCTTGTTCTTGACTATCAGTGCGGTTGGGAGTTCAACCATGGGGATGTTTTCATTTGTATCCATGGCATCCAAATGTGCACGGATCACTGGGATTTCAGGGCAATTCTGAGTTGGATGGCCCTGTTGTTCGCAGACGGCGCAAGGTAGGACTTGTCGTGGTTTTGCGGTGGCTTTGGCATTCTTGCCCCTGGCCCTTTTCGGGTGGGGTGGGGCAGGTGTGGGTGCGGTTGTTGGCTTTTGCGGAGCGGGTGGAGGGTGAGACTTGACCGCAATGGGTTGCACCGGGGTTAAGACAACTTGGGGCATTGCTGGTTGAGCTGGTGGATCAAGATACCACACCAAAATTCCCAATGTAAAGTTGGGTAGGCTTAAGGTGTCCATTACCGGTTTGCTCATGACACCAGGTGGGGAAAAGAGGAAGGGAATTGTATGGACTAGAGATGAGCCCAGATAACTCCCTGCTGGTTGCATGTGGGGATGCGGTTGTGGTTGCGGCTGCGCGTAATGTTGCTGCTACGAGTGATGTTGTGGCTGCTGTTGGTGTTGTAGCTGCAGACGATGTTGTGGTTGTGGTTGGGGCTGCGGTTGCGGTTGCTATTTGGGTGCAGCGGTGCTGGATGAGACCATGGACAAGTCCGTAGTTTCATTTTGTGTCGGTGGTGGTGACACTAATAGGAAAGGAGCCTTCATGGTAGGTTCGGTAAACAAACTAGGGCCCACATTCAACGGTGGGGAGGTTGGTGTGTTTTCAACCATAGTGCCGATTGCAGGGATGACATTAGTGTGTGTGGTCACCCCTTGAGGCTCGATGGTGGTGATGGTAGGGATAACGTTGGCAGGTGCTGTCAACCCTTGCGGATCATGATAAGTGAGCTGGTCAACCGTCACAATATTCCCTTCATGGGAGAACATCATGAGACGAAAGACAGTTGATGCGACCGCTCTCATGGCGTACATGTAACTTCTCTTGAGGATAAGGTTATAGTCCTTGAGCGTTGACAACCTCGATATCAATCAGGACTGTCTTCCTGGCTAATGTAATGGGGACATGGGGGAGGATTCCTTGGGCTTTAGTGGGATGTCCATCATAAACCTGCAGGGTTGTGGAGGATGGTTGCAGAATTGGTGATCCAAGTTTCTGCCAAACCAAGGTAGACATAACGCACGTGGATGCCCCCTCATCCACTATGCACCTGTGCACAACCAAATTCTGGATGGACACTGGGATTTGGAAGGAAATGGTCAATGGCATGCACGGTTCCCCGTTCTCCATGTCAAATGTGATCAACTTGGAGTCGGAGGGGTCTACTGCCCCTAGGGAGGCTAGTAAGGATTTTCGCTGCATTGGGCATGTTTTAAGTACCTCAAGAGTGGACATGGTGGTTGGTTTTTGGGCCAAATCATCCATAATGCTATAGCTGACTGCAGCTCTAGCCGTGGCGTTATTGGCAATTCTGCATACGGGGGGGCATGGGAACGAGGGTAACTGAAGAGGTAGGTTGACTGTCTTAGACGTGGATGCTGCTAATGAGTCAACAGGTTTAGTGGTGGTACCCTACTGATTTCGTCTAGTTTGCAAGTTGACCTTTTTAGTCGTCATGGCTAGCAGGTGGTGAACACCTGTTTCGGCCATGGGAGGTGCCCCCGGAGCGTTGGGATTGGGTTGGGGAGGGGGTGCAGTTGCCACCAACCCTTGGACAGGGAGTGGGTTTTGAAGCACCATAGGAGGAGGTCCTTGTGGTGCTGGGTTGGCTTGGGCATGATTTGCAGCGTTGGCGGCCTGTTGGGCCTCGTTTTGAATGGCCTGCTTTGCACGAGCCATGAGAGGACACTCGAATGTGTAGTGCCCATAAACATCACAGAGTGTGCATGGTTGGTTCGTGCACAACGTGGTGTTGTGTCTTGGTGCATTCTATTGTGGGGGGTTCTGGGCTGGCCGGTTTGCTGCGACATTGTTGGGAGGGTTCGGTTGTTGACCGCCTCCCTGCGATTGGTTATTGCCTTGGTTGCGGGGTCGGTTATTCCTAGCTCACCCTTGTTGATTGTTAGGGGTAGGCTGGTAGGGACAGTTTTGTTGTGTGGACACTTGTCCCAACGGGGCGGGTGGAGCGGGGGCAAGGACTTGAACTGGTTGCACTAGTGGTGCATAGTAGATTTGTGGGGATTGTGGTGCCACAAATGTGGGCATTTTCCCCACATACTGCTGTGTTGGCCAAGCCATGGCCTGAGCCTGCTGCAGTGGCGCAGGTTGTGCGTAGGAAGTTGTTGCTCCGGCCTGGGACATGATTCTAGCATAGTTTGGGGCTTGGTTTTGGTAAACAACATTAGCAGTGTTGCTTGGTTGTGGTGTAATGGCAGGTGGTGTCGGTCAAGGTTGTGGCTATTGGGAGACCGATCCTATGATGCTGTCCGCAGCATGGGATACCCCCGGTGCATCACGGTATGAGGTACTCAGCTGGGGAGTGTCTGGAATTACGGTATACAAGTATCCAGAATGAGCATAGATAAGGTCAAACTGTTGGGCCTTTAGTATGGCCTCTTCTTCGGATTGGGGACATTCGGATGTGACGTCCTTTGCTATGGGTGGGAGCAAGGTCTTAAGGAACCAATCCAAGAAGATCTTGTCATCAAGTTAGATTTTTCATAGGCTACGGCGTCGCCACCACTCATGGATATGGTCAGTTATATGAGTGGCGGTGTTTTGACGGCAGGATAATAGGATCTCCACCCCCTCATCATATCTGACGGGGAGTTGGAAATACTGTAGGAACATGAAGGCTAGGGAGTTGAAGTCCGGGTACTTGGCTTGTGGCATCTCAATGTACCATTTGGCCGCAGCACTTGTAAGGGTGTGTTGGAATAGCCTCCGCATGATGGAGTCATCTATGATGTTGTTGGATGGGCACCATAGATGGAATGTCATTATGTGGTTTTGGGGACATTCCCCTGCTTTGCCTTCAAACTTGGGGATGTTTGATGGCAGCTTAGTTGGCATTGGAGGCCAAAAAGCTTGATGGCAAATGGGGTCATTTTGTTAATCTTGCCAGATCAGGTAATTTAAGATGAGCCATGAAAGGCAAATTTGACCCCAGGTTGATGTGGGATGGGGCTGCGATGGTGATGGGGTTTGCAGGTGCATAATGCATCTGCACAGCTGGGGGTGCTTGCGGTGGCACCATTGCGGATGGGCCAATGCCCCCAAGTGTTGCGGGGGGGGGCAGTATGAGTGGCAGGGACATTTCCCCCATGTATGATAGTAGGGGCAATATAAGTGGATGGTCCACTGCCCCCTTGTCTAGTAGGAGGTGCAGTGTAGGTGGAGGGGCCGCTGCCCCTGTGTGCTGCTAGTGGGCTAGCTTGGATGGCCACTATAGGTGGTGGCAGTTGACTGATGACAGTCTGCATAACTATGCTTGGGACACTTTCCAGGTTGTGGGTGACAGGCTGGGATGTGGACATGGGTCCACTTGCTAAGGTTATGCCGGAAAATGGATCTGGGTTTGCACTAGCCATCGGGCTTGATGGTGCATTATGGAGGTCTGGTTTAGACTGATATGGGTCTGAATCAGAATTAGAGGTTGTGTGGCCTTCTGATGGTGTGGGAGATCGCTGAGAGTGGCTTCGATGGTGTCGATTGAGTGTTCCAAATGGTGGTGGTTCACCTCTTAGGCATGAGGAAGAGCGTGGAGGATCAATTGTGTTAGATTTTATGTCTGAAACTGGAGGGAATGATGTTTGGAACCTGGTTTCAGTGGCTTCCTATTGGCTGCAGGTGGTCACTCGGCCACCAAGACTGCCAGAAGACAATGCTTGGCTTTTTCCTCATAGGTGTTTCTACTCAATTGGAAGGGGTCATTGCCTGTTTCGCTTGGCAATTCCTCTCAGTGGCCAGCTACTTTGGGGTTCCTGTGGTACTCCTCACAATGAGTTTCTGGGAAAATCCCAAGTACTTCCCACAGTTGAAGCAGTCAGGGACTTATGTCCTCAAATACTGCAGAGTTGTTTGTACTTAGTGTAAATTGGTAAATTTTAAGGGTCACTCAGCGTCATGAACTGAGTTGGGTTGATTAGTTGGTATAGTGTATTTGTTTGTTTGTTTTTCTGGTATTTGGTTGCTGCAAATGGTTTATGAATTCATCATGGTAGAGTTCATGTCATTGTGTTTGTGTATGCAAGCATTGAATAATCAGAAATTGTAAACAAATATAGTTATTACCCTGAATGTTTGATGGCCTAACTAGGTGACTACCTCACACTGATATTCCTCTTCAACCAAGAGAAGGTGCTAGGCTCTCAATTCAATGGGACTAAGCCCATCCGTAGATCCTCAGGTCACCTCCCGGATGCAAGGTTGGTCAACAGGGAGGACGCTTAGCGCCATGAGAAGCCCTCCTTCTCTACCCCCTCTACCTTCCAGGTCATCCAATTTTAGTGGTTTGGAAGAATGTTCAATGAAGGGCCTAGATCTATACGAGCTTGCCCTTCGTCGTATCCTAGAATACCTCGGAGGGTGATGACTGGGTAGAGGAGTAAGGGTGAGCAAGACAATTAGTTTTAGGTTGATTTTAGTTAAGCTACATTCATTTGATTAAGCCATTAACATTTACTTGGAATCTACACATTGTTTGTAAAAGAAATTGCAGAAAACAAAAACAGAAACTGAAATTGAACCAGTGTGCTGGAGAGAGGCGGCTAGGGCACACTGATAGTCCTATAAAACTGAAATTTAACTCCTATTAAACTGAAATTGAATTTCTGTTTGACAAGCCGCACATTTCTGATAAAATCTGGCGAGGGGGTCGCACAGAATCCACAGACAGTCGCGGTCTGTGTTTCTGGGTTGAAGTCACACCTTTCGAGGGATTAAGTGCACCCTGGGTGCACCTGTTTGGCCATTAAGTGCTCCCTCACCTCACTTTCATCCCCGATAAGAGTGCCCTGCCCTGGATTTGGGGTTTTTTGTGGTCCAGAGTTAGATCTGGTCGACAGTAACTTGTACTGTGGCCAAATTGACTCGGTTTTGCCTAGAAGAGGCTTCAACAGTACTGATAACTGAGAATAAACTGGATTTAAAGCAAATTTAACATGAAAATTTTGAAAACTAGGGAAAAAAATTTAAAAACTTGAAAATTCAAAATTTGGACCAGGGATCCTGTGGGATCGACCTGGTATGGTCGCTAGTTCCGTAGCAGGGATTTCTCCTTACTAAAGGGTAGGAATGGATCCCTTCTGTCTATAGGACAGAAGGGTAGGTTCTTGCATGGATAAATGCAGAAAATGAAAACGTAATGTAAATGGACAACAACTAAACTAAGAACAAAAAGAAGAGAGAAGCAATGGTGAACCCCTCTGCAAACAAGGGTTAGGGTTCCACCTCCAATAACCTGCAAACAAATCCTAAGCTACAATAAACCCTGCAAAACAATGTTAAACATAAACCTGCAAATGAAATATTGGTTAGAAAGCAAAGAAAACTAAGAAGCAAATAAACAAAACATGAAAGACAAGCTATACCTTCTCTGGTGGAAATGGGCCACCATGCCCTAGCTTGTGGAAGCACCTCTCTTGGATGGGGGAGCAATGGCTCAATGGAAATGGAGGAGAGGGAGTGTGGGTGGCTTGAGAGGCAAAGGTATTAAGGCATCCACGGGTAGCATAACAATATGCAAGGGAGAAGTCTTTTGAGAGTGATCCCCCACCCTCCTTTTATAGCTTTTTTGGGGTTTTAAGCCCTTGGTCTGGGATTTAGCCCCTTTTTTGGGATTTTAGCCCCTCCCGCCCTAATTTTAGCTCCTTTTAGGGTTTTAGCCCCTTTTTGGGGGCTTTAGCTCCTAGGAGGGTATTTTGGGCTCCTTTTTGGGGTTTTTAAGCCCTTTTCTTCATCCTTAGGCTATTTTGAGGGTGTGGGGGTCTAATGGAGTGATATGAGGGTCGTGAGATGGTGTCCTTGGGTGGTGTAGGCCATTGAGAGATGAGTGGGGGATTTTTGGGTTAATAAGTGGAATGTCACATACCACAAAAATGTGTTAGCCTTAGGGCACCATGAATTGTCCATACAAGTATTCCATGGAATTGAAATTCCTTTTTCGCTATTGGCCTAGAGATGCCATACATAGTGATGCCAACCCATAACTGAAATAAATCATTGATAATAGGATAGATATATACATTCATATATTTAACTTGGTACTTACCATTTTTTTTGAAAATACACGTAATTACTATGATATGTATATATAAGAAAATAAATAAATATAAGTTATTAGGCAAAAAACAAGAGACATGAAATGCTACATTCAAAAAATTATTGTAAACAAATTCTTGGAACAATCATTGCCAACATTATGTGCTCCCTCTTTATTGACATCCAAGGAGGAATGTTATTGTTGACAACAAAAAATGATGACAATGAGTAAATAGACCCGATCTCACAAAATTGATTGACACCGTCAGTTGCCGCATAAATCCTATCATTACGAGGTTCTTTTATGAAAACTGACCGTTTTTTCTCAATACTCCTAAATGCATAACCATCTGCAGGAATTCAAAGAAAACCATCTCCACTTTTGTTCTGTGCATGGTAATCCATAAACTGTGCTATGCTTTTGCACCTGAACAATTGCTATAAATGTCGAATTATTGGAATGCGATAGAGAACCTTGTGAGGCACCTTTTTTGTTAATTGATCGATTTGATACCTACTAATATAACATTGTGGGAATTTTTTTCCGATGCACATTTTCCATAATATATAATATGATCATTATAACATCCATCAATATCTTGATACTTCATTCCAATATATTTCATAAGGGTAGATAAATCTTTGTATGTGAGAGTCCTAGTATATTTGAAGCTAGTAATAGAAATTCACTTAACAATCTACAAAATAAAAAAACAAGTTAATGTAAAGAACATTAATTGTACTAAATATTGCATTCCTCTTTACATGGCATCAACTAACACAAAATAAAGGAAAAAATTATAACTTTATAACAATGTGATCAAACATACCTTAGGATTTGCATCATAGAATTGTTTGACAATCCATTTAAAAGCTTTAAGTTCACCAACAATAATGTAGCGAAGATAATATTTTCTCTTGAGCCTTCACAAAGTTGTTGAATTCCCTTCTGAAGTGGAGGTACATCACAGATATCATGAAAGTTATCATGATCCGTTTGAGTGAACATGTCTTGGATCAATATATTTTTCCCATATTCTTCAACTATGTTATTATTACCATCTTCTTCCATAGGATCATTAACTTCATCTTCAATATTCATTTCATGTTCAACTTGTACAACCTTATATGTACTAGTATTTGGTGCATTCTCTGTTGTTGGATACCTAGGGGGACTTGTCTTTATAATTGAAAACAATCACCTAAAACTAGTGTGTATAAAAAATATACGATAATTTTTTTTACAAATACGATCAATATAAAGACATATAATGAATATATATAACTTACCAAGGGATGTTATTCATTCCCTCCTTTGGCATGCCCATATTTCCTACAATGTTTTAAAATTGTTTTTATCAAAATTATTCTCTAAACGAATCCCCTACATCGAGCAAAAGGAAAATAACATTTATTATCACCCCTTTCCCTGAAATCCACCCACATCCTATCAAGAATATTTTATTTTTCTTTTGGACTAATGTTATCCAACATTCTTCCCTACCAAAATAGAGTGATCACTATCTTATGAAATGAAGTGGCCATTTAGATATATTATTAATTTCTAATGTAATTGAAAGATAAAATAAAATTGTTTTATGTTCCTAAAAAACACCTTATAACCTTTCCGAACTATCATAATTATAACAATACCGTTGAAACGTTTACTAATTATCATATATTTATAAATTTTGTATCTGTCAGACTTTTGATGCTTGCTGGCATAGTCAATGTTTACTTTTTCAACGTTCACTGGTCAACAATGATCATTGCAAAAGATCAACGGTTATCCCTATTATGTCGCTGGACCGACGTCTTGCCGTCGAAATAAACACTAACATCCACACTAACATGTTGGAGGTATGGTGCTTTAATAAACACTAACATGCCTAAAATGTCTACCAGTGGCTTAACATAGGAACACCAACAATTTAAGGATAACTATCAGTAGACTGATGAATGCAGGATAATTTTAAAATTTACCAAAGATTATACTTTTAATTAGTGTTTTTCGATAGTTTGTCCGTATATCAAATAAAGTCGCCAAATTTTGAGCCAAAATATTATAGTGTGCGTTTTTGTGACCATATGAATTTGGTTCCATTTTTCTGCAGCGATGTAATGGGATATCCAATCTTAGACAACCCTTCAAAAAATGTTCTATGATATCATGTGATTCCCATGATATTATGTTAGGTACACCCTTTGGAATAGGCCAATCCATAATGGTGTTAATCTTATCCGAGTCTAGGATTATTCCCTCTTCAAATATTATATGGCCTAAATACTACACTTGTTTTTGATAGAGCTCACACCTGCTAAACTTGACATGTAATTGGTTTTTTCTGAGTGTTTGTAATACTATATTTAGATGATGTTCATGTTCTTGTTCCTCCTTAGAATAAATGAGTATGCCATCTATAAATATCAGTTGAAACTTGTCCAAGTATTTACTAAATATACTATTAATTAAACACATAAAAATAACTAGTGCAATTGTAAGACCAAAAGATATAACAAAATTTTTTTAATGTCTATATCTTGTTCTAAAGGTTGTTTTATGTATGTCTTCATTCCTTTTTATGACTTGGTGATACCTTTACCTTAGATCTACTTTTGAGAATATATTTTTTTCCTCTAACTTGAATGAATACATCATCTATTCAAGGTAAAGGATACTTGTTTTTTATTTTCATTTTGTTCAATTTCTTGTAATCGATACATAATCAAAATGTGCCATTTTTTAACAAATAATACAGGTGTTCCCCACAAGGACACACTTGGCCTCATATATTTCTTATTTAGTAAGTATTGTAGTTGCATTTTTAGTTCTATTAAATTAGGAGTACTCATCCTATATGGATCTCTCGAAAATGGTGTAGGTCCTAGTATTAAGTTAATGGTAAAATCAATATCTCTTTTAGGAGGTAGTCCTGGAATCTCTTCAAGGAAAACATCTCGACATTCTCTAAGAACTTAATAGTCTTCTAAGGATGGTTTATCCTTCTCCTCTGAATTATCCAATTTGTACTGCGTACAATTTGCATCCTTTATTGGAACATCTCTTTAGTTGTAGAGCTAATATTTGTCTAACTTATACTACTCTTAGAATACCTTGAATTGTTCTATGTCTATTTTCATAATCTATACAGTCAAAAGTTTTGTTATAACAATTTAGTATTACCCTATGTGCTTCCAACCGGTCCATTTCAATAAGAACATAATATCCTAGACGTAAAATATTCAAATTTTCCTTTGTATTCAACCCATTCATTTCCAATGAACAAATATTTATCAATTATGTCACCCTCCTTTTAGTACCCGTAGCTAGTTTTACCATCCAATAATTCTCATGTTTAACTTTTTCTAACTTACATGACTCTACTACAGAAGGTGAAACATAACTTAAAATTCAATGAAGGTCAATTAGGATATAAACTAATTTTCCAAAATTTTTACCTTCTATCTCTACCAATGAAGATTGGTGATTTGCTTTCTTGCTATCTAAAGCAACATTTATTCTGGGAATATTTTTTGCCAATGTCTTTGATAGTTGTATCTTCTTATATGTTATAATTTGTTTGATTTCCCCTATCTTGATATGGATAGTTTCTAAGGAAATGTGGTTCCCCACAATCCCAACATTTCAAAGGTTCTCTAACATGTTTATTAGGATTTTTATTTACAAAACTTGCTGATTTTGTTTCACTTTTCACTAATGGATGTGGCTGATTAAACTTTATGTTATAATTATTTCCTTGAAATCTTTTGTCATATTTATGTAAGGTGGAGGTTTGAATCCTTTCTTTCTCTCGTCAAATATGTCTCGTTTTCTATCTTTCTAGGCCTAAGGAAGTTCATTTCTATGTTTGTACTATTTATAACAGACTCTAACCTTTTACATGGCCTCTTCTAGAGTCTTTGTATCATCAAACTCTATTATGTCCTTATTGGAATTCGATATACAACTTATAATATGTGTACTCTTTCATTTTCATCTTTAAGGTACAACACATATCCAGGGATCTCTAACAAATGGTTTATTAGATAATCCATGGAAATATATCGTAGTTTGAGTTCATAGAATTCTTTTGTTTTACTTTCATAGTATCTTTTTGATAAGTACTTTTTCTTAAATAATTTGTTAATAGTCTTCCAATCTATTTTATTTTCTTCGAGACCTTTAACCGACTTAAGGTTTTGCCACCATATACTAGCTTTGTCGTTTAAGTTGTAAATTGACATCCTAGCCTTCATGTTTCTAGAGTAATCATAATTTTGAAAATACTTGCTCATGCCCTGTAGTAACCCTAGTTTTGACTTGGAATACATTTAATCAAAATTAAGCAAATGATGTAAATATACTAGTATGCATTCCTATTGCGAAGATAAAGGCCAAGGTCCTACTAGCGAATGGCTAGGCATGTATGATGTGTGTGTGTGTATGTGTCTATATATATATATATATATATATATATATATATATATATATTGGACCATATGATTGGCTTATCATGCCAGTTTGAAATATATGTATATATTATGTTGGAAAATAATAAAATGGTCCAATATGGCCCTGTAAAGAGAACTAGAGGGGATATGATTCTACCAAACATGAAGAGGAAAGGGGGCCTATGGGAAACTAAATATTTCGCTGCCAAGTGTCAACCTTGGAACTCATCCAAAATTCTTCAACGTGTAGTGATTTGGCCAGTTAATTCCATTTTTTACTATTATCCCAATCACTGAATGCATGTGTGAGGTTGGTGGGAAAAGTCACTTCAATCAATTATTGAGCCATGGGGGTTGTGAAAATTATGTCAGCTGCTAGGAGTCCATTCTCTTATGGTTAAAATATATGTCAATTGTCTTTTCACCATCATCTCATACCCCTTGGAGTCAACACTCTTTTGATCATTCTCTCATGCAGAATTCCACACTACATAGAGTTTTCTATTGTTGTTCATGACCATCATCGACTAAGTATAACCTAGACATTCAAATTTGGAGATACAACTGCAATTTTGAAAGGAAATAGATGGATGTAGGTGAGCAGAGAGGTTTCAATGGGAAAGCTAGGAACCCTTGTACCCATTGGGTTATGCTTCTCATAAGCCATAATTTATGCTACAGGAGGTTCTCTAACAACATACAACAGATTGGATTCTTACTGTACACATTTTAAGCACTGTATTGGATTTCTTGAGGGAATTGTCTGTCAATGAAGGGAAATTCCTTCTTTGTGTTGTGTGGGGCAGTTGGAAGGAGTGTCATGGCTTTGATGACTGAGTGAAATCCACATAGAGCTATGTATGAGTTTTTGGTTAAGCATAGATAACATAATGGGTTGTGGGATGAGAGAGAGAAGCATGTAGGTTTTTCCTTAACCTTGGTGGACTCATGGCCCATCTTGGGGGTGGCCTCTCAGCATAAAGAGTATATAATGGACAAAGTGCCTATGGTTGGGTGGAAAATAACTCTTACACAACCAATTGCTTGGATATTCTTGTTTAAAGATAAGTATTCTTTTGTTTCTGAAGTGCAATGAATTTATTTATGTGACTATGATAATTATGCTTGTAATTGCATGATGTGTGTGTGTGGATTACATTTATTTCCGTTGTTTGTTTATAGTTTCATATCTACACACGCAGTCTATATTTTATGAATGCGTAATTATGGATATGGGGTGAGATTTAGAATCCCACATTTAGTTTATGTCCCATTTGTTGGTATCAGGGTGAAGGGGATGTTACCTTCTCAACAACCAATCCTATGCTTCTATCCCTATCCTTGACCCCTTGCCAAATTTTGGTGGTCTTATATTCTTATATTCACCTACTAGGTGATCTTTATACTTTCTTTTCTTTGTGGGCGACACCTCAACAATTTCCCATTTTCGAAAATTTTGGGGTATGCATCTAGGTTGTTATGATTCCCAACAAGTATAGTTCTTTGCAAAGGTTTTTGGCTTCCTCTCCTACTCATATCATGATTTTGCTCTTCTTGTCCTAGTTTATTTTCCTTTTGAAAATACTATTAATATGCTTAGAGATTTTACTTACTGTCTGTTCACATGGCGTGTACAGGGTATCCACAGTCTCGACCTGATTTAACAGCCTTGGTAAAGCATCCTTCAACCCAAATTTACGGTGAACCGGATACTTGAAATCTTATTGATGTGATTCGACCTCTCAGATACATGGATAACCTAAGAGTTGTCTAGGAATTTTCTTTCATCTTATAGCTAAGTGTTATGGCCAAAAAATTTAGCACTGTCTCACCCTTTACCTAAAATTGATGTGTTGAAGCCGAAAGGGTTGACAATAGTTTTATCATAAGGTTTATATGACCCATGACTTGTATTGTAATGTATTAAACTAGAAATATTTCTTCTATTTTAGTATATACAATGTAAATTAAACCCTTTTGGGGTTCACCTTGAGATTGCATTTTCTTTGAAGTTTAATTACGATAAAATTCGTTGATTTTGACATTAATAACTTGTATTATCTCCATGTATTACATGCATTAGGTCTACTTGTCTATTAGATAGTTTATAGAATTATTGTTATTATACTCATTTGTTTTGAGAGCATCAACCTCTATTTATATTATAATGATTCTATTAATTCCTTTCTATGTTTACGGTCATACCCTGCATTTTGTTTAAACCCTACAATATTTCTTGAAGGGTTTTGATCCTCAGTCATTTAAATGAAATGTCATATGTAGAGTGATTATGATTATTTTTATTGTACAGTCTTTCCCTGATGGATATCTAGTTGTGAGGTATTCACCCCTATTAGAATGACCACAATTTGTGTTTATGCTATGTATATAAATGATGGTTATTACTCTAGAACCCTATTTGGGTTCACCCTCTTACTTGTATTTGATTTGACCAACCTTGAGTTGTTAGCTTTAACATTTCGATTATGATAAAATCATAGTCAAAATTTACAATCCTTAATAAGATTCAACAATATGCCTAAAATATTGTAAGCTCTCCTGACGCTCTAGCTTGACCTTTTGCATATAAAGTAGAAAAACCATAGGGTTGGATCAAACCTCATTGACACTTGACGAGATTGTTAATGAAACAATTTTGCTTGAAAATATTCATTCAAATATTACTGTGTAAATTATTATAACCATATTTTTAATTTCTAATATCAATGTTTCCCCCCATGTTTGGTTATAATTAACTAATACTTAGAAAATTAGGGGGGATTTCTAGAGAAGAGGCAACTGATCGACAATGCCATACTAGTAGAGGAAATCAAGAAGAAAGTGGAAGGAAAAAGGCATGATTACCAAGATAGATATGCCAAATTCTTTTGACAGGGTCGGCAATGATTTCCTCTTTAAGGTTATAGCCCGGTTTGGATTTGAAAACTATTTTATCTCGTGGGTCGAAGCTTGTATTGGCTGTCCTTAGGTCACTCCCTTAATAAATTATAGGATTGTTGTCTTTTTTCAATTGAGTAGAGGTCTCATACAGGGTCTTCCCTTATGCCCATTCCTCTAAACAATGGTTGAATATGTCCTAAGCATGAAGTTGGAGGACAAAAGGAGGCTGGGAAAAATTCATGGCATAAACATAGCTCCAGGAGTTAAACACATAAATTGTTCTTGATTTTCTGATGACACTCTTCTTTTGGGAGGAGCTTTCCCTGCTGTGGACCAAATATTTGAATATGCTCTATCTGCTTTATGATGTGCTTCAGGGGGGTCAGTTCAATAAACTAAAAAGCAAAATTTGCAATTGGAACATGCCAAACAACACAACAATGAGCATAACCATAAAATTGGGAATTCCAATATGAGCTTTTGTGTAGGAATTCAAGTACTTGGGTCTTCCTATTGTCATCTCCTCCCACGGGGACTTCACTTAGTGAATCTGTCACATAGCACGTGCGATCATGGGATATTAAAGAATACCCTTAATTTTGAGAGATATTGACCCAAACTCTTTTTGTTGAAACCCCCTCCAAATACCTAAAACCTCCTCCCCACCCATTTTTATACCTCAATCCTTATAAACCACCCTACCCACCCCCACCTTAAACCCCTCATCCCCCCAATATCTGCAATATATTGGTTCAGTTTTTGATAATTTTAAAACCCACAATATGAACTAACGTGATAGGATATTGGTCAACAAGTGAAGCCCCCGTGTCTCCTCCCCATCAAAGAAAGTGTGGGACTCATTAATAGTCAAATTTAAGGGGAAATTCCTAAACCAGGGTTCAAAGTGGCTAAACCCAACCGACAAGACCATCCTGATCAAATATGTCCTATCTGTATTGCCAATATTTCAAAGTGGAATGTCATTAGTTGTGAAAAGTGTTATGGACCAACAGACAAAGCTAATGAGAAAATGTTTATAGAAGGGTGGGAAGTATAATGACAAGGAAATTCACTTGTTAAGTTAGAAGATAATAAAAAATCCCGTAAATGTAGGAGGACTGCAGATTCGATAATGGTCCCTTTTTAATCTTTCTATGGGAGCCAAAATTATTTGGAATATCTTAAACAACTGTAAGGGTTGGATGCAACATGAATTAAGGAAGAAACACATAAGGGGAACCATGGTTCGATGTCTTGATCAACTTCCCAGAGACTCCACTTGCATTCACATGTGGAAACAATATAAGAAATCTTGGAAATTCTTCTCAAAATATTTGCATTGGGTCCCAGGAAGCAGTAAGTACATACAAATTTGGAAAGACATGATCCTAAATAGAGCCTCACCCCTATCATACTAAGAAGTTACATCTCTAAAATTTTGGTTCAATTCTAATGAAATTAAGAAGCTAAAGGACATATGCACATGGGATAGGGAATCTGGGAATTGGGTTGGATGGAAAGTCCTTAAGATCCACCCACCTCTACAAGACAATTACTCTCACCTTAAACATCTTCTAGCAGTCGTTCCCCAATGAATATAAGAAAAATGTATACTTGATGATGGGGAACTTAATGGAAATATTCAATATCACAAGGATATGAGGTTCTAGTTAAGTTCACGAGGGTCCCGATTCGGTCCAAAATTTGGGATAAGATCTAGAAAATTTTGAGCCCTCCAAAAGATGAATTTTCTGCTGGTTAGTGGCTCATGGAAAAGTGTTCACAAGGGAAAAATAAAAAATGAAAGCCATTCAAGGGCCATCAAGATTCTCTCTTTGCAATGAAGCATGAGAAAATATGGAACATATCTTCCTTAATGGTAGCTATGCAAGTGAGATTTGGAGACTTTTCATGGACTATATTGGTAATGGGATTAGTTCCCCATCAATTTTAAAAGGAATTTCCAAACATGGTCATTGATTGCAGTCAAGAAATTGAGGAGAAAACCATTCGTTCGCAAAGCCTAGTTGAATCTCCCTAAATTTATACTCTAGAAAGTGTGGCTAGTTTAAAATAAGCTCTTATTTTAAAGCATATTAGGCTCACCACAATAAACAATATCTCAAGTCAAACATCTACTAAAGGAATGTCTTTCAATCTATTCTATTCCCCCAGACTGAAATCTTACCAAGGAAGATGGGGATTGGTTGGAAGGGGTTTCTCCAACGCCAAAACCCCTTTTGATAAGCCATCCAAAACATAACATCAACTATAAAATCAGATTGCAAAAGGATTATTTTGAAGCATGGAAAAAGGAACAGGGTCAATATTGGTTACAATTCAATGGAGCGTCGAAATGAAATCTAGGGGAGGTAGGTGCGAGGTGGGGGTGATCTATAAACCTGAAGGAAAAATAGTATTACATTTCTCCTGGGGTCTCAAAATAAAGACAAACAAACAATCCAAATCGTATGCGCTTCTATAGGGATGTAAACTTTCTTAAAAAGTAGACATATCATTTATAATGATCCTTGGGGACTCCACCCTGATAATTTGACTCTCAGTTCACAATTCCAATCCCAAAGACCTTTCTATACAAAGATAAATTGATTGCATTAAATAAGAAACTAAGCTATTTTCACAAGTTTGGTGATTACACATCCACTCTGGACCAAACGAAGAGGTCGATCAAGAAGCCAAATCAACCACTCAACTGGCCAAACATCAATTGCTATCGAATAGGAGAGAAACATGATGGGACATGATCCCATGATGTTGGACAAAAGAAACATAGGATACGTGGAGTCATACTAATCCTCTTGTAACTGTATAGTGAGGCCAAAAGTCCTTTTATAGAGAGAACACATCATGCAAAAATATGGGATTAACCATCGCATGAAGGAAATATTTGCATTCATTTCATCAACTGGATTGACATTACGAAAACTAGCAGTGATGGATTATTTTAAGCGCTTTCCCATACCGGGAGAAATTATGCTTCTTTGTGGGGACCTAAAAATAAAAAAGTGGTGGAGCAGCTATGTAGGTCATCTCCCTTGTGTTGCACTCCATGATAAGCCATTTCTGAAGGTGCATAGTATTCATTATGGGAAAAAGGTGATGGTTTTGGACGTAGGAACCAGAAACATGCTGAGGCAGGATGATTACCAACGATAAGAGACATGTTTCTACCATGTTATCCACCGAATTGAGGACGTAAATAAACTAACCTCTTGTTAAGAAGATTTGTCAGAGACTTTGGCTAGAATATTGGTGTGCTAGAATTATGCCTAGATTAGCATGAGGAGGTTCATGACCAAGAAAATGAAGATACAAGATGAAGAGAATAGGCTTTGGTGGAATAATTGGGTACGAAAAAATAAAAGAATGAGGGGCTAGCTGAAAAATTGTCATCCTGGAGTCCTAATTGGAAATACTTCATATTCGTGTTGGTACTATCTAAATGGGATCCAACCCTGTGTCCCATGGCTACATTTGCTTGGAGATTCCACTTCAGGAAGCTGATATAAATTAAGTTTTGTCCGTTCAAATTTTTGTTCGTATATTTATTAGTATGTTTAAATCTCAGTGGTGTATAGGTTTTCGGTTGATATGCATTTTCCCTCTATCTGCCAAATGTTTTTTGAAATTTCCTTTTAAGAAGGGACTTGTATAGTTTTGGAGGTTAGAAGTCCAAAGATTGAAAGGTTTTAGGATTAGTCCGTGTCACACACTCATGCTTTATGTTAGTTAGTAATCATAAAGGGGTTAGAAAAGACTGGAATATGATAGTGATGAATTTTTTTGGCCTTCAGACATTTTATGTACTCTCACTATGTTGGGAAACTCCATATTTCTTTTTAATATAAATTTTAGTTAATTTTGTAAAAATAATAATAATTAAATAATACTTGCAAATTATATATATATATATATATATAAATATAAATATAAATATATATATATATATATATATTCTACTTTGAACACCTAGTCAAGTATAACATTCCCATTTTTATAACAATTTTAGTTTAATATAATGATACTTTGATTTCATAGTAGAAGTTTGTGAATTAACCTCACCACCTAGAAATAAATAACTATGATATGTTAACTTTGAAATAGATGTTTTGTAGTAGATTAGAATAAGTAATAACAATGTAGAGAACCTACTTAAAACTTCTAAGATACGATAAAGCTAAATAATAAAACTAATAACATTTAAGTTTATTATGAAAATATTGGCCTGCATAGTAGTAATTTATGAATTAAGCCAACTCAATAGGAAATAAATATAAATGTCAAGTTAGATTCCGAAGTAACTAATTTTGGTAAAATAAAATAGGGAAATAGGGATTTGTAGAGCATATTTGAATTAAATTTGAGGTACCAAAATGTTTGCAGGTCTAAACTATCACATTAACATAACATTAAAACATAATTCAAATGAGTGATTAACACATTGATAAATAATACATATATGATATACAACACTTGTTGGTAAAATCTAGTTGGAATGACCATGTTCCCCCCAACCATATAATTCTAAACTACCATTTTCACTTGCTCAATAGTCACCCCCTAGCATGAACACTGACACCATAGGGACAAACACCCCGCTTTATTACTTCAAAAGTGTCTAACACAATAGCCCCACACTCTTAAAGTGTGTAAACAATCCTTTTCTGATCTCAATCAATTTACTCACTCTTTAGAATTTTCCTAACACTTTAAAAATTCTCCCACAACAGATTTCCTATCCTCCCACACATGCATATAAGTAGTTTTTCTTGCCTAGGTCTTAAGCAAGGACCAACTTCCCTCAAGAATTCATTGGCCTTAGATCCTCCTCTATATTTTTGGGGGTTAGTTCAAGGAAACTATCTCTTAACACTTGTCCTTTCCTCATCTTGAGCAACAAGATTGTGTTCCCCATTAATGGATTCATGATTCATCAGGTTCAACATGGCTATTCCAACTACTCCAACATTTAAATAATAATGTCAAAAATCATATTTTACATGTCCTGTCATAAGGACACGTGGAAAGATTTAATATTACACATTTTCAAAATATAATATTATAATATTATCGACTTAGCCATAAATCTGATTTTGCAACTTAGTCTTAATCAAAATAATGTATAGGGGATATTAGACGTACTAAGACAAGATCTGAGATTGATACATTGTTTAGAACAACAATGTTATGATGGTAGGTGAGGAAGATAATTATGGCGATGTAAAGATATAGTGATATGGTACATGTTTTGTTTGGAGATTTATGTTATGGTCGTGGCATTTGATTATGGGTATCTATAGTTGGTGATTTTTTTTTCATTTTATGATGTTGGATATGAAAATTTTACTACCATTTATAACCTTCATGTTGAAGAAAATAAAATAACGTGGAACTTAAATGTATTTAATGAATTATGAAACCTTTCCAATTGTAAGATCTTCATGTTGTTATTATAGCTCAAATCGACACTTCTTCATATGCAACCATAGTTCAAAAGATGACACTCAAAGTGTCATTGTTCACTCACAAAAATGACACTTATGGATGGAAGTGCCTATGATTTGACACTCATTGATGGCCTTGATCATTGGAAGTGAGACATCATCACCTTCTCGTTTCATTTTGAGAGTTTTAACCATAAGAAAGGGAAAGTTCATGCCTTGCACACTAGAAGGGTGCAAATAATTTGTATGTTGCTCTTGACAAATGCACAAATGCATCAAAAAATTCCCATTTTCACCTTTCACATTGGAAATGCACGAATCATTCACACATTTCCTTTGGATAGGGCATGAATTACCCATAATTTCATGGAAAATTTAAATATAAAGAAGTCATGAAAGTTTTCAAACCAATTTTTCTGGTTACAAATCCCTAAAACACTTGGTAACCATTTCCAACTATTTTATTAAAACATAAAAAAGAAATTAAATGGGCCAAGGGGGGACACCCAATATACCAAAGGAATGTTGAAGGGATCAATCACCATCACATCCATCTTCCCCATCCATCAATAACCCTTGTTGCTAACCCTTATATCCATGAATATGGAATTTTCTTCCCTAAAGTATATTCACCCCTTATATATATACAATGGATCGAAGTGGGATCATTGAAGTGCATGAGCAGAGAGACTGAAATATTCAGGTCGGATAAGGCGTTAGGCATCTAGAAGGGTATATCTTGTACTTGTTTCACCAGATTAATAGAGATTTAACATATTTCCCTCCCTAATAATGAGCATTTTATGATTTTTGTTTGAATTAAAGAATGTTTGTAATGTCCCTTTTTGGAATTTTATTAAATGACCAATTGTTTTCACTTTTCCCCCAATTTCGACCTTAACTAGTTTTGATGTCTAGACCTCCAAATTGACCCAAATGCTCCAAAATTTTCTCAGAAGGTACATGAATGATAATATAATTTAAATATGTTGTTCAGGGATGTTTTATGACCCCCCAATTACTTCTGTAAACTTATTTAATGTTATGTTCAAATTAGGAGTCTTTACTAGCAAATTGGGGCTCCAATTCCCCCTGGGTAATTCCCGGAAATGGCTTCTCAAATGGTCCCAAAGTCACTCAAATTTATGAAAAGAGGAAGGGGATGTGTGATGAAAATTTTTAAGTTCTCATATGCATCATGGTTCGGTTTATACAGGATTTTATGACTCTCTCCCAAACAACTCCCAAATCACAATTTCGACCCTCAGGGAAAAGGCACCAAATCTTCTCCCAATGCAATTAAAATGAGTAAAATGGATTCCGATGCTTAATTAATGAACACGAAACTTGTAATAAACATTAATTATAGTAAATTAATCATACATGTATCAGATATACATTCTTCCATTCGAAATAATCAACATTATCATCGCATACATCAATGTAGTGGGGAAATGGTCATGGTTTGCTCATTAATAATCACTTTTCCTTACAACCATTTGATATTTTGACCTGATAATTTATGAGAATGAATTAAATATAATTTGGATCTTATTACCATCAGTAATTTATAGTGAAAATATCTCCCAATTCGAAATCATTAGCATTACAATGGTGCACAACAAGATACTGGGGAAATGGCACTATTTCTTCATTGTTTAACATTTTTACATGAAATATTTTGGCATTTCGACCTGCGAGTCTTATGAAATTGAAATAAATATAATTTAAATCAGAACATAAAATAATGGAGCATTATAATCTTCCCCAAATATATCAATAGCTCATCCAAAGCACAATCCCTCCATGAGCAAGAATATGTGATAAAAACTGGAAATGGTTGAGAGAAAGTGCTGAAATAGAAGAATCCAAAAGCTACACTGTAGCTTACACCTAAAAATAAGACTCCATTAAATCTCCATTAAATACCTGATTGGCCTCTCCAAACACCAACTTGGATGGGAATCTTTCACCCTTGAAATTGGCTAAGGCAAGAAAACTAGTCATCGACTAGGTCTCACAATTCACAAATGATCAAAAGATATTCTCTTGGTTGATTCCTATATTTTATAAACATCCTTATCCTTATAAGTTTCCTAATCCATCCACAAACTCAATCCAATTCGAATTTGGGTGTGTGCTCATGATTTGCCATGTGTCCTTCCTTTCCTAGCCTTCCATCTTCCCCCAATTTGAGTAGGAACCCATTGAGCTTCCCCAAATCACATGAGATATCTATTGGATGATATATTTAGACCTGAAATGTCAGATATGTCATATTTCAGCCTTCAGATATTATTTGTGTCATAGGTGTCATAACATCTTCATCATTGTTGTCATAAAGCTAGGGAATCTAGTCCAAGTGTCTCACTGGATCCAAAATGACTCTTCCTCTCCCATGTAAGTTACATTTCTTCCAAAATTCAACCTATGATGCATATTTACAAGTTTATTATCCTTGTAAATCATCCAAGAACCTTTAGGATTCCCATGGATTCAAAATTGCAAGAGGAGGATGCTACGTGGTACATAAATTCTAGCTTGTGTGGGCCCCATAGTCTCCATGTGTCTCCATGATCCATTGCCACTTCAATTTTATATTGCATTTATTTATTTAACTTCTCTATTAAATATTTATTCCATTCTAATGTTCAAACATAATTCATTTCCCCCCTTATTCCAAATCCCAAAGCTTCCACTTGCCAACCTAGGAAACTAGTAATTTTCCTCCTTGGCAATTATTTGACCCTTAGCATCAATTTGACAAACTATAATAAATATGGAAAATGTGATTATGCCATTGTGACCCAATGCAAAATTTGGGACATGACAAATCCTCCCTTCCCAATATTTCTTGTCCTCAAACAATTTCAAACATGGGTGTTGAAGAACTTGCTTTTTGTATGATTCTTTGAAGTTGCCACCGAGTTTTCCAATTTTGAGTGTTTGAGATTCCATGAAGATTTGAGAGAGGAAAAACCATGATTTTTTCTGCACTAATCTGATTAAAATCACTTTATTAAGTGGGGAATTCATCTCCCCTACTGCTTGTTTCCCCAAAAAATTGAAATCAATGGGACAAAAAATATCCTAGGGTCCCATTGCTTGTATTGCACTCCAACAATTAAGAGTGCTCTCCAACCCATACCATTAGGAAAGAGAATTCCGGGATCCCATTTTATTGTATTCATTCTTCCAAACATCATGAGTACATAATATATATCATCAAAGTACATAATAACATAATAAAAATGTACATCAAGGAAGTTCCTCATCAAAAAACCATGAAAGTGCTTATACCTCCAAGTAAGTAGACCACCATTTTCCAAGTGCATACAAGCCTCAAGTGACCAATCAAATCTTCTCCAATGACATAAGTGAGGATCCCATGTCCTATAATGCAGCTCCAAAAGGATGTGATATGCATCAAAATATTCAGCCATGTATTCTTTCATCCAAGAAATGAATGAAGAATCTCCACTAAAATCTGAACCAAATAATGAGCAAGAGAAACAAGGAGACTTGAAATGACTCAAAGAAGTCTCACCCATACATTTGTGAATGAGAGAATCATAAATATATAACAAATTATGTGGCTAGAAACAAAATGTTCTCCAATCATAAATCTATTCACCCCAGTGTTGGATAAAGTTCCTCCAACATCAAATGAACCAAGTGTTGAGCAAGATAAACCATGAGTATTCAAGTGACTCAAATGCGTATCATAGGTTCATCCATGTAGATGTGCATCATCATAAAGTAAAAAAGGATGATGCTTCAAATGTGAATAAGAGTGTGCTCCAATGATGTCATCATAAAAAGTAAATCTAGGAGTTCCATACTCCTCATGTGGCACCATAAAAAAGAACCCTTTCACCCACACTTCATTGAGACTAATGCTACAAAACATGGAATTGTAGGATGTAGGAGAATGAACTAAATCACCCAAATGATTAAAAAGTGCAGAAGTTTCATCATGGTAAGGATCCATATGGGTAGTATCATGCAGCTCCTTCAAAATTGCGAAACCTTTGTCATAGATTGGTTGCAATGTAGAGGAATCATGCTCTTCTTTAAAAATTGCATAACCTTCACCAAGAGACAATTCAAGTTCCTCTTCCACCACATCAAGTATGTGGATATCTTCAAGTTCATCTTAAAACACATCAAGCACTTTCAAATCTCCACATTTCTCATGATCCACCATGTCATGAGAATCCTCCAAACAATCTACCATTTGACAATTTGAAACATAGGAGGAAAAACAAGTGTCTTGCAACTTTTCAATAAGTTGCTCATTTTGAATTGTGAGCTTATGAATAAATCCATTATTGTTCAAGTAGGATTCATGTAACCATTCACTAAGCTCAATAAAAAAATTTCTATCAAAAATAAAAGACATGAAATTACCTTTGATGTTGCACATTGCTCTTTGAATCTTCTCCATGTCTTTAAGGAAGGATGGCTCCTCCAAGGAAGTAGCTCTCCAACAAGAATTTGATACCAATGCTTGAGTGTCATGGAGTATGATAAGGGCCTCTTGGATCTTATTTTCATTCATATTTAAGGACCATTCAAGAAAATGAGGCTTTTGAAAATGAACCTCCTCATCTTCTTCCTTATTGCTTGGACCAACTTCATGAAGCTTAAGTGGTGATAGGGAAATTGATATTGTTTCTTCTTCAACTGCTACAAGGTCTTCATTTTCATGTTTAATGGAAGTTTCCCTTGCAGAAAAACTTTCAAAAGTGATCTCTATGTCACCAACATAGAGGTTTGAGCACCCATCATTAGGTACTCCTTCATAGTTCAAGCATCCATCATTATATTCTCTATGTTTCATTTCCAAGGTAGAATGTGTCTCGAAATTATCTTCAATATTTTCAATAGAAAATTCTTCATACCAAGGTGATGTCTCTGCATATTTTTTAGAGTCACTTGGGAGTTAATTTTGATCCTTTTCATGTACTACTTCTTCTACTTCACCTATTTCAGAACTAGGTGGTTCATGGGTCTCCTCCTTTTGCTCCTTCAAGCAAGTTGATGCATTTTTCCCCTTGGTTTTCTTAAAATAAAAATATTTTTTCCAACTTTGGATAGCCAAAAATTTGAATCCTTTCATAATATTATTGTTCATGTCTTAAAATATAGGTTCCATCATTTTTATAAGCTCCTCACCATCATACGGGGTTCCCTTTTCATCCCCAGTCATAGTTTCCTCTTCACCAAAATCACTTTTGGATTTCAATATATAATGGTGGTCCCTAATTTCTTGTCCTCATAAATATAATACCACATAAGGTTCCAAGATCATGATATAATACCACTGTAATGTCCCTTTTTGGAATTTTATTAAATGACCATTTTTTCACCTTTTCCCCAATTTTTACCTTAACTAGTTTTGATGTCTAGACCTCCAAATTGACCCAAATGCTCCAAAATTTTCTCAAAAGGTACATGACTGATAATAGAAATTAAATATTATGTTCAGGTATGTTTTATGACCCCCAAATTACTTCTGCAAACTTTTTTAATGTTCTGTTCAAATTAGGAGTCATTACTAGTGAATTGGGGCTCCAATTCCCCCTGGGTAATTGCCGGAAATGGCTTCTCAAATGGTCCCAAAGTCACTCGAATTTCTGAAATGAGGCAGGGGATGTGTGAGGGAAAATTTTAAGGTCTCATATGAATCATTTTTTATTTTGTACATGATGTTATCACTCTCTCCCAAACAGCTCCCACATCACAATTTCGACCCTCGGGGAAAAGGCACCAAATCTTCTTCCAATGCAATTAAAATGAGTAAAATGGCTTCCGATGCTTAAGTGCTGAACATGAAAATTGTAATACAAATTAATTAAATTCCATTCATAATAAATTTATCACATATACATTCTTCCATTTGAAATTATTAGCATTATCATAGCATACATCAATGTAGTGGGGAAATGGTCATGGTTTGCTCATTAATAATCACTTTTCCTTACAACCATTTGATATTTCGACCTGATAATTTCTGAGAATTAATAGAAAATCATGTTTATCGTATTAACATCAGTAATGGAAAATCAAAATCTCTCCCAATTCGAAATCATTAGCATTACAATGGTGCGCAACAAGATAGTGGGGAAATGGCACCATTTCTTCATTGTTTAACATTTTTACATGAAATATTTTGGTATTTAGACCCAAGAGTATTCTGAATTTTAAATACATAGACTTTACATTAGAACATAAAATAATGGATCATTATAATCTTCCCCAAAGATATCAATATCTCACCCAAAGCGCAATCCATCCATGAGCAAGAATATGCCATAAAAACTGGAAATGGTTGAGAGAAAGTGCTGCAATAGAAGAATCCACAAGCTACACTGTAGATTACACCTACAAATAATACTCCATTAAATATCCATGAAATACCTGAGTGGCCTCTCCAAACACCAACTTGGATGGGAATCTTTCACCCTCGAAATTGGCTAAGGCAAGAAAACTAGTCATCCACTAGCTCTCACAATTCACAAATGACAATTTCTCAAATGATAAAAAGCTATTCTCTTGGTTTATTCTTGTATTTTATAAACATCCTTATCCTTATAAGGTTTCGAATACATCCACAAACTCAATCCAATTCGAATTTGGGTGTATGCTCATGATTTTCCATGTGTCCTCCCTTTCCTAGCCTTCCATCTTCCCCCAATTTGAGTAGGAACCCATTGAGCTTCCCCAACTCACATGAGACATATCTTGGATGCTCTATTTAGACCTGACATGTCAGATATGTCAAATCTCAGCCTTCAGATCTGATGTGTGTCACAGGTGTCATAAAATCTTCATCATTGTTGTCATAGAACTAGGGAATCTAGTCCAAGTGTCTCACTAGCTCCAAAATGACTCTTCCTCTCCCATGTAAGTTACATTTCTTCCAAAATTCGACCTATGATGTAATATGGCCAAGTGTATTATCCTTCTAACTCATCCAATAACCTTTAGGCTTCCCATGGATTCGAAATTGCAAGAGGAGGATGCCATGTGGTACATAAATTATAACTTGTGTGGGCCCCATAGTCTCCATGTGTCTCCATGCTCCATTGCCACTTCAATTTTCTCTTGTATTTATTTATTTAGCTTCTTAATTAAATATTTATGCCATTCTAATGTTCAAACATCATTCATTTCCCCCCTTATTCCAAATCCCAAAGCTTCCACACGCCAACCTAGGAAACTAGTACTTTTCCTCCTTGGCAATTATTTGACCCTTAGCATCAATTTGAGAAACTCTAATAAATATGGAAAATGTGAATAGGCCATTGTGACCCAATGCAAAATTTGGGACATGAGAATGTTTTGTTATTTATATTAAAATTGATTAGAAATTTAATGTTATTTTTGTATCTCAATTCATTTACACCCTTTTCTATTGTCAAATAGGCTTGAGTTAGTTTGAAAGTGGAAGTTGAGAAATAAGGAGCGGATCTTGAATGAGACAAAGGAGCAGGTTGGATCAACCATCGAAAAAGGTACATAACTTCTTTATCCCTAACCTCTTCTATAGTTTAAATTTTCTTATTGAAGTTTATGTGTGGTATTGTCAATAAACCAAACTCTAATATGCCTATGAACATATCTAGTTACGTTAGTCTCATATTAATCATTACGTTGGTGATCTTTCCCTAGTCACAGTATTTAATTCTGAACAACAATTGTCTGTTTTTATAAAATGATTACGACGTTGGAATAAAAACTTAATAACCATTTACAACCACATTTCCAAAGAGAAATAATTTTTTTATGTAACTTCAAGCTCTTTTGTAATTATTTTATGTGAATAATTTTTATTTGTAAGATCTGCATGTTCTCTCTTTTTATAGGATTAATATTAACAATTATTACCATGAAGGTTATTTTATTTGAAGGCCATTTAATAAACAAGTTTGTAAACAATGTAAACATGTTTAATCAACATAACATATCAACATAGCGTATCTAATGACACTAAATGATTATAAGTTATTACATTCATGATCCAAATGAAATGATTTCACATTAAGTAGTGATTAACATCATACGAACATTCTCAAATTCAAGAGGTCAAAAGTATTCTAAGTCATCAAATCTTATTTAGCATCCCAGTCTAGATTGGTTTCATACATTCATCAATCTTTTAACTTTACTTTCAAGTGAACAAATGTCCATCAAGAATATTAACTTATTGAATTTATTTGAATGTTATCCACAAATTCACTTATTAACTCTTTGATGTTATTGATTTTATCCACAAATTCATGCGAAATATTTATTCCATAGATAAAGTTATTTGAACCATTTTTTGTAGCTTGACAAATTACACTACTAATAGAGTAAAACATGACTACATAAGAATATTCTTTCTTCATGGCCATACCATAATGGCTTTGGCATAATAGTGATACAAACAACTACATACAAAAGCCAACATACGTTATCCAAACTACTGTGAAAGACATAGGTCCAATAGAACCTAGTGTTGTCAATCACTTTGATACAATAACACAATACCCTAAGCTACACAACAACAAACACAAGAATTACCACGAGTCTAACCCAAGCAATAGATGTTTTGATTGGATCATATAACCTTGTTCAATATCACATTTTCTTTCGATTGGATAATATAACCTTGTTCAATGTCACATTTTATTTCTATTGTTTTTTCCATTATTA
Organism: Pseudotsuga menziesii; assembly: GCA_001517045.1. Taxonomy (NCBI): domain Eukaryota; kingdom Viridiplantae; phylum Streptophyta; class Pinopsida; order Pinales; family Pinaceae; genus Pseudotsuga; species Pseudotsuga menziesii. The sequence continues at coordinate 222,211 of LPNX011149677.1, forward strand.
ATTGATATATAATGTTGTTTTGATATGCATAATATGACATTGTTTTGTATACAATAGCATTGTATGATATATATATATATATATATATATATATATATATATATATTAGTTTTTCATTTGTTTTGATTTGATATGCATGATATATAATATTGTTTATAATTCATTTGAGACTAGAAGTTGTGTATCTCTCCATCAAGAACTATCATTTGATAAAATTATATTGTGTAAATCACTTGGTGCATTAGTGGATGCTCCATCTTATGCATAAGAATATGTTGTATTAGTGGATGGTGGTAGGACTTCTATAGGAGGGCAGGGTGGTGGTGGGCCGACTAGAGGAGGAGATAGTGGTGTCCATGATAGAGGAGGGGATGGTGGTAGTGGGATTCATATAGGAAGTGATGGTGGTGGTGGGATTGATATAGGAGGAGATGATGGCGGGTTTTCTAGAGGAGGGGATGGTGGTGGTCGGCCTAGTGGGACTATGGGATTGTTGGATGGTGCATCAATGGATGGTGGTGGTATTGTTGGAGGAGGGGATAGTGGTATTGGGATTGCTACAAAAGGTGGTGGTGGATAAGAACTACATGCATGTGCAATGGTGGATGAACCAACAATTGTTGGATCAATTGATGGATGAGGTACGTGGATGAACATCCTCTTCAGAAAATGACTTTGATGAAGACTCTGGAATATCCTCAACTCATCAAGTGGCATGAGAGAACTGAAAACATGAATAATAAATAACATCATATCTCAGGGAAGGGTCGACCATATGAGATTAAGCTTAGGGTCTCGTGTGATTTCATGTGGTTGTCCTGATTCGCCCCATGCAGAACCATCAAGTCACAAATATGATCCACCACATCGTGAAAAAATATAGGACCCATCCTACATTGCTACATGCTGGGCCTATGCTTTAGAATTGGCTCACCAGCCTCAACCATCTCCTCATCATGATGGGGTGGATGATCCTTGATAGTGGATAACAATAATTAGAGAATTTAAACAAATTATTGTAATCTCCATGTGCATTAAATAAGACAAAAATATGAAACTACATTAATCAAAATATAATGATCATATTACCTCTCATATATGGTGGCTTGACCTCAGTAAATCAAATGTTTTCACATCCTCACTAGTCCATCTGTTGGTACTGGAGTTGTAGCCATAGGTTTATTGTACAGTCCTAGGGATTTTTTACGTTTGTTTTTATAACCCTAATATCTTATGTCATCTTATGTATTTTGTTAGATTATAAATTAAATGGTTGGCTTATAATTTTTTTAAATTCCATACCTATATGCTTTCATTATATATTACATGGTTTTAGGTTGTTTTTATATACTTATAATCCAAATTATATGCTAACCTAAATACTAACATTCCAGCAATGAGTATTAAACTTTGGATAAGTTAAACGTTGCCAAAATGTCAAAGGAGTTTCACGAATTTCAAAGGTTATGATTAAATTTGTAAAGCGCGAAATGGAGGAAAGACGTGGCTCAATATTGAAACAATGTAGCTATTCGTATTATCATATGAGTTGATATACTAGGATATATCATTAATGAGAATGGGTTTTGTGGCAGTACCAAATGTTTTCGTATCAGCTATGTCATAACACCTAGTATTAGCTGATGAACATGTCATTGTAGGTTTGAAGTTTGCAGTTCCAGTTTTCCATTATTTCCATGAAGAAAATGAGCGATAAACCGCATAGGTTTGAACCACTTGATATGCAATGGGCTGAAGAACATATGAAATGTGCATAATTGCTGAAAGATGCAGGTTGGTTTATCTTTTTCGAAAAGATTATAGGGTATAATGTAGAAGTTTCTAGGGAATTTGCTAAAAGGTTCACAGGTACAAGGGTTTATTTCAATAGTATTAGCTTTGAAGTTTCAGAACATTCAATTGTAGAAGCCACATAATTATCCATGGACAGAGATAAATGGTTTAAACAAATTCCTTTTGAAGTTGATTTAGGTTTATTTCTTTTGCCAGGTCATGAAACCCCAAAGTGGAATAGGGGAATTCACAGAGATGCTTCGAAATAGGAATGTTGACAGATATTGAGCATTAGTCAACGATATATTACCTGTGAGGGTCATTTTACAACAATTTTCAGATATCACTTGTGTTTTCTTCTTCATGTAGCGAGACTGTCCAAGTTGAACCTACCTTTCTACCTGTTGAAAAGTTTATAAAAAATGGCGGTCCGAGTTAAAAATCACCTAGACCACACTCCTCATAGTTTGCTTCATCATGGTTTAATTAAATTGTTTATTAATAAAGAATGGACTTGGCCTTACTTTCTATTATGGTCTGCCTTTAAGTTTGAAAAGTCGACTGATACAAAATTGCAAGAAGGGAAAGAAACCCCAATAAGATTGAGGAGTTATAGTAAGAGAAAAAGTGTAGCTAAATCACAACAAGGGTTTGAAGATATGAAGACTATTTCAGATGCGACTACAAAAGATGATTTGGATGCAGAGGAAATGGAAATGACTCCTAATACCCCAGGTTTTGTAGAGGAAGTTTCGGTTGTGGAGGGCATGGGAACAACGAGCATGCTAGAGCTCGAGACTCCAGTTATTTAAAATATGTATGCTTGTATAAAAAATGTTGAAACAATTAAGTGGCGGACTAAAACCAGGCCTACAACTAAAATTCATATGAATATGAAGAAACTTATTAACCCTAGGCTTCAAGATGAAAAGATGATTGAGATTGAAGAATCTTCCAGCGAAGATGACACTCGGTCAAGAAGGATCGGAGGTATGATATCTAAATCCCTAGAAAGTATTGAGGAGAACATTAGATCAATTCCAGATGTACCAGCAAAGAAATTAATAGATAAGGGTAAAGAGGTCATGTTTGTATTGAGCGAAGGAACAAGAAGAAAATAATCATGTGCAGAAAAAGATATGCAGAATAGAGAAGAAACAAATATTTCGAGCCTTAGAAAATCTTTGCATCACTATAAGGCCCAGAACTCACATCTAAATCAACTTAATGACCAAATTTTGAGTGCCAATCGCATGATCAGACACGACATTGAAGAAATAAACACGAACTATGCAGAGTTGGTTCAGGTTACTGAGGAAGCACTTAAAAGAAGGAAGACGGCCCAAGAAGAAAATTCCAAATTGCTCAAACAGAACCAGGAATTACAAAAAAATGTGACAACTATAGAAGAAGATCTCAATCGACTTTGGAGGAGATCTGTTGACGTAACTGTAACTTCGGAATGTATTCACTTATATTTCTTATGTATTGTAACCCGATGTTTATTCTGGGATGTACTAATGTCATGTCATGCCTCGATGTTCCTGTCGGGAGGATCTATAATGCAAACAAGTCATGTCAAGTCATTGTGGGTAACCCTCCTATTGTCTAAGGGTTAAAGTCCCCACAGTTTCGGGGCACTAGGGTTATTATACTCTCCTAGAGAGGTCAACCCTAGTAGGTTTTTAGTCATGTCAGGAATTAGTATAAATAGAGATCTGGCCTCTTTATTTATCACACACTCATCCACACTCAGTTGTAGCGCATATCTAAGGAAAAGAAAGACACTGGGGCAAGGAAGAAAGAGGTTACTGCTGTCGGGAGATCATCTTACTGTTTTGGGGTTTTAATTTTGGTGCTAATTCTATCTCTGAGGAAGTTGCGGGGTTTTCTCCATTTATGGTTTCCCTGAGGAAAAACACTGTGTTCATTGTCTCTTGTGTTTGATTGACGTGCTTATTGTTCTCTCAGTTAAAGATCCTAATGTTATGCTAGCTTAATGTTAAAAATATAACATGGTATCATAGCTAACCTGAGAAGAAGACACTATGCAACTGCAAGAACTAGGGCTTCCTACTTTGTGGATCTATCTCCACATTTTTTCAGGAAAAGAAGGTTGGAATAACTCTCCTCCTTAGGGCACATCTTTCTGTCGAAGCAAAATCCAATTCTGAGGTTTTTAAGTTTTGGACCCGACACTACTGCCGAAAATTAGGGATTTTCACAAAAGTGGAATTTTTCAGTGAACCCAGGCCTGGATTGATCTCCTCCCTAAAATAGAAGTTAGGGATCAAATTCAAAGCATTTGGTTGGACAGAACTCCGGAAAAGAAAAACCCTAATCTGCTCCTGAACCAGCACTGTAGGATTTCAACTTCAAATTCAGATCTGACATCTTGACCTGGTAAGATCTAAATATTTTGTATTTCCATTTGAGGTTCTCAGTTAAGATGTCTCATCATACCAAGCTTGATGAAAATCCTGAGGGAGCTGATAACTTCCAAGCCTGGAAGTATAGGATCTCCTTGGTCCTGGAAGAAAATGAGTTGGACTCATATATCAGTGAGGAGGTTCCAGTTCCAGAGGGAGATGAGGCAAAGGCCTTACATAAGAAGAAGTTGGTTATGGCAAAGAGGATCATTGCTAATTCTATCAAGGATCACCTCATACCACAGGTGTCCTCCCTCAAGGCACCTAAAGCTATGTTTGATGCCCTAACCAAATTGTTTGAAGGGAATAACATAAACCAAAAGATGACTCTGAGAAACCAAATGAAGAATGTGAAGATTTAGAATGCAGAAACAATCCAGTCTTACTTCATAAGAGTTTCTCATATCAAGGAACAACTGGAAGTAGTAGATGAAGAAGTGGAAAATGCATAGATTGTAATGACCACCTTGAATGGTCTCCCTAGATCATGGGACTCCTTTATTCAAGGAATCTGTGCTAGAAAGAAGTTAGTCAAGTTCAACATACAATGGGAAGAGTGCTCTCAAGAAGAAGCTCGGATAGCAGCTCGAGAAGAAAATATGGGAAGTGAAGATCAAGCTCTCACAGTTCACTCCAAGAAACCCAGAAGAAGTTCTCATCACCCTAGAGGTAAGTCCTTTCATAAAGATAACTCTAGAAAAGATTTGTCTAGAATCAGATGTTATACATGTGATGAGAAAGGAAATTATGCTAGAGAATGTCCTAGAAACAAAAATGTCTCTCACAAGAAGAAGGGAAACAAGAGAAGACATCATGCTCATGCTACAGAGGATGATGAACCTTCATCAAAGAGAACTAGATATGAAAGTGAAGATTCTTCAAGCGAGGAAGAATATGTTTGGATTTCTGTTCTCACAGGAAACATTACTCATGGAAGCAATGATTGGCTTATAGATAGTAGGGCTTCCAAACATATGATAGGATTCAAGGAATCCTTTGTGAAACTATCAAAACATGAATCACCTCACAAGGTGAAGCTAGGACATGACTACCAGTATCCAATAAAAGGTAGTGGGAAATGTTCCTATAAGCTAGACTTTGGAAAGTCTATGACAATGAAGGAAGTATTGCTTGTACCAGGACTAAAGAAGAACCTCCTCTCCATATCTGCATTAGATGCAAAAGGAATGAGGGTTGCATTCATAGATGGTCAAGTCATAATGTGTCCAAAAGGAAAGACTATCGATGATGCAGTAGTGATTGGGGAACAAGAAGGGGGATTGTACAAATTGAAGGGCCATCCAAAACAAGCCTTGGTCCATGACACAGTAGAGCCAAATGAGCTTTGGAATAGAAGGCTTGCACATGTGCATTACAGAGCACTACGAATTGCAAGCAAAGCTATTGAAGGTCTTCCATAAATTCAAGCAAAACATGATGGGGTCTACAAAGGATGTGCGAAAGGAAAGAATACAAAGAAGACATTTCCAAGTAGTGAGAGCAAGGCAAAAGGAATCTTGGAAATCATCCACTCCGATGTATGTGGTCCTATGTCATCAAGCTCACTAAGCGGGTATGTATATTATGTTTCTTTTATTGATGACTTTTCTAGGAAGACATGGATCTACTTCATGAAGAACAAAAATGAAGTATTCAGCAAGTTCAAGGAATTCAAAGCCTTGATCGAGAACCACACTGAAAAGAAAATCAAGACCTTTCGATCAGATAATGGAAGAGAATTCACTTCGAATGAATTCAAAGAGTTATGCAAAGACTCAGGGATTAAGAGGGAGTTGTCCACTCCTTATAATCCACAACAGAATAGGATTGCAGAACGGAAGAACAAAACTATCATGGAAGACGCAAGAGCTATGCTTCATGATCAAGATCTTCCTATGCATCTTTGGGCAGAAGCTTCTAGAACAACGGTGTATGTATAGAACCATACTCCACACAGAGTACTCGAGAACAAGACTTTTGAAGAAGTCTTCTCCGGCAAGAAACCATAAGTCAACCATCTCAGAATATCTGGCTGTCCTGTGTACATACACATTCCAAAAGAGAAGAGAACAAAATTAGATCCTTCAGGAAAGAAGGGTATATTTGTGGGATACTTTGAAAGCTCAAAGTCTTACAGAATATATTTCCCAGGATTCAAGAAGATTGACATCAGCAGAGATGTGACATTTGATGAAGACACAACTTACAACAAATCCAGAAAGAGACTTGTTGAAGAACCTGAAGAAGCAGAAGCACCCAGAATTCATGTTACAACCATGAATGAAGAAACTCAAGAAGAAGATCAAGAATTTGAAGAACCACAAAGACCTGTAGATCCACCTCAGGAGAAGAATCCTCACAAGAGGAAACCTGCTTGGGTATGGGAAATTATCCAAGGTGCAGAAAGATATGGGGTTCCAGAAGAGAATCACAGAGAAAGGAAGAGGACCAGATCTTGCTCCGGGTATGTAGCATTACTATGTGATTTCATCAATAAAGAACCTTCCAATTATGAAGAAGTGGCAAAATTGAAAGAATGGAAGGATGCTATGATTGAAGAATATCAATCGATCATGAAAAATGATGTTTGGGATGTTGTCCCAAGACTAGAAGGGAAGTCGATTATAACTTCCAAATGGATCTACAAGATCAAGCATGCTGTAGACGGTAGCATTGAAAAATATAAAGCAAGATTTGTTGCTCGTGGTTTCTCCCAGAAAGAAGGAATACACTATGAAGAAACTTTTGCACTTGTAGCCAGATACACTTCCATTAGATCAGTACTTGCTTTGGCTGCAGTAATGAAATGGAAGATACACCAGATGGATGTCAAGACTGCTTTCTTGAATGGTGTAGGAGAAGAGGAAGTATATGTAGAGCAACCACTTGGTTTCGAGACACATGACAGAGAGTCTCATGTATGCAGATTGAAGAAAGCCCTGTACAGTTTGAAACAGGCACCCAGGAATTGGTACAACAGAGTTGACAGCTTTCTATCAAGTTTAGGCTTTACTAAGAGTAAAGCAGATTCCAATCTTTATTACAAGGTTGAAGATGACAACCCAGTGATACTCCTACTGTATGTAGATGATTTGTTTGTAATAGGTATGGATGTGTTGATTGTTGATACGAAGAGGAAGCTTGCCTCTGAGTTCGAAATGAAGGACTTGGATATGATGCATTATTTTCTAGGCATGGAGGTGTGGCGGAATGCAGATGGAATATCCCTTGGACAAGGGAAGTATGTAGTAGAGATTCTGAAGAGGTTTGGGATGATGGACTACAAGGCTATGGCCAGACATATGGCATCAAACCTGAAGCTATTGAGCGATGCTTCATCAGAGTCAGTTGATGCTATGATGTATCGTCAGATGATTAGGTCCTTGATGTACGTGATGAACATGAGACCAGATATTACTTTACTATGAATACCTTGAGCCAATTCTTGAAATATCCAAGAAATGTTCACTTGATTGCTGCAAAGCATATTCTGAGGTACCTAAGGGATACAGTTGATTATGGGCTCAAGTATGAGTCGAATCAGAAGATTAACCTGGAGGGTTATGTTGATTCAAATTGGGAAGGCAGTGCCATCGATAGGAAGAGCACTTCAGGGTGTTGCTCCTGTGTGGGATCAGGTGTGATCTCTTGGTTTACCAGGAAGCAATCCTGTGTGGCACTAAGTACAGCTGAAGCAGATTATGTCGCAGCTTGTTCAGCTAGTTGTGAGGCAGTATGGCTGAGGAAGCTACTGTTTGATTTATTTGATCTCCAGTTAGATGCTACTTGTATATATTGTGACAATCAGAGTTGTGTGAAGTTGTCAAAGAACCCGATGTTCCATGACAAGTCGAAGCATATCAAGATCAAGTATCACTATATTAGGGATATGGTGCAGAGGGGAGCAGTGAAGCTCCAGTATGTTGCGACGGACGAACAGATAGCTGATGTATTGATGAAGCCATTGGCTAGGGTGAATTTTGATTACTTTAGGGAGAAGCTTGGTGTTCTCCAGATTGAGGTTCCCTCCAAAGGGAAGTGATGAGTCTGTGAGCCATTCTGACATGGTGAGAGGATTGATTCCATCCATGGTCAGATGTAAGGGCTGAGCCATTCTGTCATGGTGAGAGGATTGGTTCCTTCCATGTCAGATATGAGTGCTAAGCCATTCTGATATGACTATAGGATTGGTTCCTACATGATCATATATAAGGGCTATTTCCATTCTTGGAATGGAGCTGCCTAGTGAGGTACCAGGAAAACTCAGTCTAGAGCTGAGGGCCATTCTGATATGACTGTGAGACGTGTTCTCACAGGATCAGATATGAGTGCATGGCCATTCTGATGTGATAGAGGGATGTGTTCCCACTTGATCAAATGTAAGGGCTGAGCCATTCTGTCATGGTTAGAGGATTGGTTCCTTCCATGTCAGATGTGAGTGCTGGCCATTCTGACTTAGTGTCAGATATAAGGGCTACCACCATTCTTGGAATGGAGCTACCTGGTGAGGTATCAGGAATCCTCAGTCTGGGACTGAGAGCCATTCTGATGTGAATGAGGGATGTGTTCCCACATGATCAGATGTAAGTGCAAAGCCTTTCCACAGATGATAGTAAGTGTGTCCTATCATGCTGGTGGATGTGAGTGCTGGCCTTTCCACAGATGATAGTAGGTGTGTCCTATCATGCTAGTGGATGTGAGTGCTGTGCCTTTTCACAGATGGTAGTAGGTGTGTCCTACCATGCTGGTGATTGTAAGTGTTGTGCCTTTCCATAGATGGTAATAGGTGTGTCCTACCATGTTGGTGGATGTGAGTGTTGTGCCTTTCCACAGATGATAGTAGTTGTGTCCTATCATGCTGGTGGTTGTAAGTGCTGAGCCTTTTCACAGATGATAGTAGTTGTGTCCTATCATGCTGGTTAATGTGAGTGCTGGGCCTTTCTGATGTGATTATAGGATTGGTTCCTACATGATCAGATGTGAGTGTTGGGCGAGCCATTCTGACTTGGTGTCAGATGTAAGCGCTGAAGAATACCTACATGGAGGCTAGGCCCACAACCATCATGAAAAAGGGCTGTCTCTGTAGAACTTCCTGTGACGAAAAGAATCATGAGATAGCACCCGTGATGATCCAGAAATGAAGATCCAACAGTGATGATCTAGATCGAGTGATGATCCAGATCTAGTGATGATGTCCAGTGATGATCCAGATCCAGTGATGATGATCCAGATCCAGTGATGATCCAAATCCAGTGATGATGATCCAGATCGAGTGATGATCCAAATCCAGTGATGATGATCCAGATCGAGTGATGATCCAGATCCAAAGATGAAGATGACTTGAAGACGAAGATGACTTGAAGACGAAGATGACTTGAAGATGAGGATGACTTGAAGACGAAGATGACTTGAAGATGCAGATGACGAGATGATCCAAAGAAGAAGACCAATGATGAAAATTGTGTTGAGAGAATACCTTCCTAGTTAAGAGGGAGTGTTGAGGTAATTGTAACTTCAGAATGTATTCACTTATATTTCTTATGTATTGTAACCCGATGTTTATTCCGAGATGTACTTGTGTCATGTCCTGCACCGATGTTCCTATCGGGAGGATCTATAATGTAAACAAGTCATGTCAAGTCATTGTGGGTAACCCTCCTATTGTCCAAGGGTTAAAGTCCCCGCAGTTTTGGGGCACTAGGGTTATTAGACTCCCCTAGAGAGGTCGGCCCTAGTAGGGTTTTAGTCATGTCAGGAATTAGTATAAATAGAGAGCTGGCCTCTTTATTTATCACACACTCATCCACACTTAGTTGTAGTGCATAGCTGAGGAAAAGAAAGACACTAGGGCAAGGAAGAAAGACGTTACTGCTGTCGAGAGATCATCTTACTGTGTTGGGGCTTTACTTTTGGTGTTGATTCCATCTCTGAGGAAGTTGCAGCGTTTTCTCCATTTATGGTTTCCCCGAGGAAAAACACTATGTTCATTGTCTCTTTTGTTTGATTGCTGTCATATGGTTTGATTATACTCGCAGAGGATTCTTGCAAGCTATGATGTGATGGAAAAGATAAGTCCTGATGATCTACAAACAATTTAGCTAGAAAAAGTTTGAAGTCAATTTGTTTTAGAGTTTATTGTTTAGGTGGCAACATTTCATTTGTATTTAAGACTCCTTTGCTGATGTAATTAAACATACTCTATTTTTGGACTATTTCAATCCTATATACTGAATCTATAAACAATTTCTAGGAGGTTTTATTTTGTATAAATGTAGAAGTATAAGATAGGAAAAGGGGTTGTTGATAACAAAGGATCGGATAGGGATATCTAGCATATTATTAAATTTGAAAACTTCTTTTGAAGACTGTAAGTATATTTTGAAATTTTATGGAGGATGAAAAATCTATTATGAGCCATTTTTTACTTATAATTAAATGCAAATACAAACCAATGTTTTTGGTATAGTTCGGATTGCAATTCTTACAAAGGATAGTGTTTCTATCTCTTTTGTTTATCCTTAGAAGTCTTATAAATTTGCATCTCTTTTGTTCATAATGTTTTTCTGTCTAAAATTATTTTTATCTTGTGTATGTACCATCTGTTTGTTTTCATACATATAATATTCAAAACTGGCTTATGTGTATCGACTGTATGTAGTATTTATACTTTTAGATCATTCTTGTTACTTTCTCTTGGATGTATTTATTGGTAGATTTTATATGCCTAATTACTATTCTATCCACCTTGTTTGATTTCTTTCCTCTGTTATTATACACAAGAAAATCCTAAATTCAAAACCTATAAATCTAGTTTATACCTTATGAGATTCGTGGGGATTGTACCATGTTAGTCTAGTACAAAATTCAGTACTAACACCATCCATGCATACACTATTGGATAGAATCGTTGATTAACCATCAATCGTCATTGTATAGTGTCTCCAAAACATCTCCATCAAGCGCCCTACACATGAAATAAATCACTCCCCTCTTGGGAAATCCATACCCCTAGATTTGTAGATGCATATCAGTTATTGAACTAGCTAGTATGCAATGAAATATCGATGCAAATGTGGGCCACTAGAAAAACTCTAAAAAATAGAGTAAATAACTTTGATGTAAAAGGGGAAATTTGTCTCCCCCACAACTAATTATGATAGTGTTCTAAAGCTATAAAAAATAACTATTGAAAAATAGCAACCCCTTGATCAACTTGGGATTTTGCAGTAAAGTCTATACATAATATAACATAGTGCAACTAATGTGATTCCCTGAGTGAGATGGTGTGCTATCATAGTAACAAAAAGGATTAAGCACCTTGCCTCCTATGACTAAAATGCATGTATCCTCAAATCTAGTCGAACAGAAAACTAACGATGCACAACATAATGCATTGGTAACGGTGTGGAAGACAATGTATCGATGGTTATTTCTAGTTTTTCAATTGTAAATGTGTTGTCAATGCGCCTAATCTAAGAAGCCAATGCACAATATAACTTATTAGTAACAATGTGGAATACTCGTGGATATTTATGATTTTTGAATTATAAATATATTGTCAATGCACTTAATCTATCAAGCCGCATCAACAACGACAAACAGTTGATGGTACACCTAACATACTTGAACACACTAGTGGCGGTGCTCTAAATGACACACAAGTCATGGTGCGCCAAATGATGCACATATGAACATTTCTGTTTTTAAATTATATCTGCATTAGTAGTCCATCCACTTTAATTTTATGCACTGGTATCGATGCACCATAGAACACACCATTGGTTATTTTTAGGTGGTTATTTCCAAACTTGGTGATATGCATTTTAAACTAAGCACACTGATTAATGGTGCACATTAGAACGCACCAATGGCTAGTTTTTTGGTGGTGGATGATGCTCCTAATATAGTAGAATGCACTAGCATTGATGCATCATACGATGCACTATTGACGATGTGTCAGGATGCACATTGGTTTACTTGACTCATAGCAATGTTATTGATAACACTGATGTGGTTCTCAAACAAAAATTGCATCATGTTTAGCGTAAAATATCTACTACATTTATATGAAACACATGCATCAAACACAGTGTGACCTATAAATGCATCATTTTCCAGTGCAATTAGAGTTCTAGCGGAGCATCAACAAAAAAAAAACTTTTTAAATTTTTTTAAGTATACAACGGTGAATTTCAAAATCGTTGAAAAATTAAATTTAAGGATAATGATTGATTTACCTAGTAAATTTTGTGCTGAATAAAAACGGTTTCCATGTACGAGAAAAATGAAAAAAAAAAATTTGGAGATTCCAAAATGAACACAAATCAACCTTGAAATCACAGTTCGACAAGTATGATGGTATGATAACACTAGGATACATGACACTTCTATAGATACATGAGCACTAGAGATTGAATGGTTATATAGAAGCATTAAAACCATGTAAAAAGTGATTTTACAGTTTGGTATTGTTGGCCTAATTTCCTCACTCTCGCGACCCAGGTTCAATGCATCCACAATACCAACAAAACACCCAAAGACATCAGCCCAATAGAGCAAGCTCAGTCGGCAACACCTGCGAGGCAGGTGCAATTTCACCCGAGATACCTTAATGTGTAACTGCTAGAACCATGTTTCCACAGTTGGTGAGGGATTACATTCCCTTGGTGCGCAACCAAGGTGCTCGACAGTGGCGCAACAGTGCGACACAACTGGTATGCAACACAACCTTATCCTTGTCAACTTAACAACTGGTGCAACTATGTGACACAGTTGATTCCTTAAATGTAAATGGCAGTGATGCGATTGTATTATAACATAACAACTTTAAACATGAAATAATACACAGTGCTCGACAATGACTTAGTTATTCATCCATTCACTACTTTGATCAATATTGTGACATTCATTCAAGCAATAACCATAAACAATGCAAGACAATCAAACATTCAACATTAACCGTTAAAAATTCAACACTCAACATTCAATCATTCATCAACACAGGAAATAACGTGGAAACCCATCTGGGTAAAAACCACTAAGGTGTTCTTAAATAGATAGCCATGAAATATCTTCTATTACATTAATGACGAACAATACTGGCCGCAAAACTGTCCTTCATACATTTAACATAGGCTATAACTAGCCGCAAAACTGTGCTTTAGTCTTCCGTCGACTCGAGCACCTGTAGTCATTCTTGACCTATCGCCTTCCCACATTAACTCTTCTACCTGTCAATCTTCCACCGACTCTAGGTTCAGTTTTCCTCGTCGCACCATTCCTTATCACAACTTTCTCTACTTTGCCCTTCCTTTTTGGCCTTTACCTGCTTTTCCTCTGTCGTGCTCATGCTTTTGCTATTGCGCTTGCACTTCGTTTTTTTCCTTATGCTCTATCCTAGCCTAACAGGCCCCCAACACTCACATGTGGCTCGTCCCGAGCCACTAAGAAAAACTTATGTCTCCAGTGCAGGCTGTACCATAGTACCAACCTTGTCCCGAAATTCCTTCAAAATTCCTTCCACTCGGGAAACCTCTTGCTCTACTTCCTCTGCCTGCTTGGCCAATTGTTCCACACGCTCGAAACTGACATTTTTCGATGATCCTTCTTCCAGTGACTTAGTGAGAAGATGGAGCTTTTGCTGTATAGGATGACTGAGCCTTGTAACTCTTTCTGCTTCTGACTAGTGCGCTGCAACTTCATCATTTCTTTTCTGCTCTTAGTCGCAGAGAGTTTTTACTTCCTTCTATAGCTACTTTAGCTCGACAACCTTTGCAACCTTCTCAATGATCGGAAGCTTCTTCATATCTTCCTTAACTGCATTGATATTTAAATCAGTTTTCCACGCATCATTAGAGGAATTTTGGGGTCTAAAATGGGCCTCCTAAGGAAAATAATAAAATAATAGTTAAAATAATAAAATAATATTGATTAATTTTGGAGGAAGNAGAGAGGTCCGTCAAAAGTATGCAGTGTGGGTACTCGTTGGATGCGGAATCAAATTCTGCATCCAACGAGCTCTCCCGATCGAAATTTGAGTAAAAACACAACGAGATATGTCGAAAATATGAACAAAAAAAGTAGTTTTTTTTAATGACAAATATGTCAATTCAACCATTATGGTTGACTTATTTTATTGAAATTCTATTGGTTCTTGAATTCCAACTCACAAAAACTTATTTTGGCACGTTTTCTTATAAGGCCCATTTTAGACCCCAAATTTCCTCTAATGCTTCCTTGATTTTCTCCACGACCTCATCATCCAGAAGGAATTCCCATGTCACACAGACAGCTTCAACTGCTTCAGTGCAGAGTTTTTCTCCTTACCTGATTCTCTCAACAGCCTCATACGTTGTTTTCCGGTGCTCTTCAATCACCTTAGAAGGTGTGCTTGGTATTTTCTATGCTTTAAGCTCTTCGACCTGTGTCCTTAGGTCTGTAGCAATCTTGGACAACCATGCTACCTTTGCGGCCGTATCTTCATATTCTTGGCCTTCTTCCAAAGGGAACTCTACGATTGCATCTTTAATGGCTTCAGCTAGTGCAAGCCTGCTTTGCTTGCGTGCTTTGATCTCTTGCTCTTTTTCGTGAAGGAGTGCCTTGCGACTTTTCTCCTTCCTTGCTTGCTTTGTAGCTTGGTACACAAGAGAATTCTCCTGGATCCTTATTTCAGTCGCGGCCAACATCTTGAATAACATATACTTCACCCAACACTAGTTTGGAAAAATTTAGCATTAGTGTCCCAAACTCATGGACAATCTGATCATATTCTAGTGTCCCTATCTCCATTTCTCATGCTTGGACATCTATCTTTACCAACATCAACAGTAGTGGCGTTACTAATGCGTCATTAGGATCCACACCATAAGTCTCAGCTTCGAATATGATTTTGAATTCATTGATAGCCTTAGTCAACGTATTGATATGATCCGCTAGTTTGTCAGTCAGTCGCAACTACTTTTTACATATTCCTTTTAGACTAGACTTCGCAACTTCTGTGATTGCTTCGGAGAGCAAGATCATATCCTCCTCGGTTAAGTTGACCGTGTTAGCCGTTTTGTTCGCTTTGCACTTCTTATGCTGTAGCTGGGGTTGTTCCTTCCCCTACTCTTTGTGGAGGTTTTGCACATCCTCGTCGGTAGGTGTGTCTTCTCCATCATCTTAATCAGAGTTCTGATCATTGTCGTCATCTTCTGAACTCAACGACTGGTTTCCTTTCCCGTCACCCCCATCATTCCCTTGGTCATCATCTTGACCATTTCCTTGGCCATCACGTTGGCCATTTCCTTTGTTTCCTCTCTGGTCCATTTACACGTCGTTCCGTAGGCCACTCCTAGATGGTCGCTTCCACATCCGAGTCAGTAACCATGAAAAGCGTCGACAACGCTTGTTTCTCTTGATCCTGCCGCAGCTCCAGAATAATGTTGTGGACACTCGCCTAGAAAATTATGAAAGATGAATATTTTTAGATTGTCACAGCCCGCAGTCTGTGTTGGTGTTTGAATACTTCGTGCATTGCCTCCCCGTGCAGAAATAAATCTATGTTATTGACCTTCTACCAGATCCTTTCTTCCTTGTCCTTCCAGAGGTTCTAATACTTTGTGCCATGGAAAAGTACTTGTACATCCAGCGGCTAGTAATCTAGTTGGTTTGACCAAATAAAAAGAAATCAAAATGAGCAACCAGGAGTAGTGGAATTTGGCCTTACCCTCCTCATGTGCTTGCTCGACATCCTCCAACAGTTCATTTAATAGGTACTGCGACCAATTGAACATCACGCCTTCTGCGCACTATTTCGCAAGTTCCACCACCCCTGCGGTGCACTGAGTGGGCCACATCGTGTGCAACCATTTGCAAGATAGAATCTTTGTGGTGAACCTCACTGTGTTGTCAGTTATAGAGGAAATGAGGAATCCTCTATTCATGCACTGGAGATCATACTTCTCCTTTATCTTCATCGTATCCTTGTTTGCACGCAGATATGGCATAGGGTCGTGTCTGTGACGTGGAAGACCCATTATCGTCGAAATGAGCTCGACATCGATAGGATAGGGTCGGTAGAGCCACAAATAACCTCCCTGGAAGCAGACCAGGAGTTGTTTCACATATGTGCTCGCCTACTTGCTTCGACCAAAGTGCGGCTTGAGCAGTAAGATAAGTAAGCTCACGCTTTCTATATCTCGATCCCATTTCATTGGAACTACCAACTATGGATTAGGCGAGACGACCGACATCGTGATCATGTAGTTCTTTCTCTCCAGGTCTGCTTTCTTCCTCGTATCAGTATCTTCAAATTGCAACTTCAGCAGTTTTGGGATTATGTTCATCAGCAACGGCACTCCCACAATTATCTGGGGTGTAACCAAGGAGGAGTGCGCTTTTGTCGGAAGCTTCACTTCAGGCGCCTCTACTCTCCTTGGCCGAACATATGGAGGTAGCAAATTCCGCTCCTCTATAGAGGCATTTGCATCTCTTCGCGGTGGATAATATGCTGCGTCCTCAGCAGGTATGTTCTCAGTGGCCTTACGCTTCTTCGATAACTTTGGTACCCTAACCCGAGGCCTTGATGATTATGGAATGTCTCTCTCCAACACAAACGGTCATGGACTACAACTAGTGGATTAACAAGTGGATCCTGAAGGCCGATGTAGATCCCAAACTAGAGGATGAAGCAGGGGCCGGACCGGTCGTAGGAACTATCTATGGGTTTTGTTGCACCATCGTTTCTGGTTCTTCTTCTCTTTTTTGCACCTATGGCGATGTAATTTCTTCTTTTATTGGGCAAGTCGAGGCAATGGTAACGTCGGACTAATCACTGGTGCTGGAAATCGAAATGACCATGAGCTTCGACTCTCCCAATTTCAAGCTCTTGATTGCTCTTCTTCTCTTTGTGCAAGTAAAATGATTCTTGTCGATGAAGGGTCATATTTATAGGCATGCGCCCATCCTGCATGTGATCATTCGATCGAAAATCGACGTCTTTTTGATCACATGGGATTCCCATTCGACGCATTCCAACATTAATTCACGTACTGGAGTTCTAATCTCTACCTGTAAGGGAAGTTATGGCAAAGATGACGGATGGGACCAAAAATCATGATGCCATTCTCCTTGCACTTGTCGAATTAATGACGCCTCACTGTCACAACCACATAAATATTTTTCAGGTATTCATACTTTAATGACATCTAGTTTTTCATTCCCGCTCTTACTACAATTTGCATACTTATGTCGCAGATGTGCGACATAACAATTTCCTTTCCTCTTTTCTCTTTTTCTCTTTTTTTCTTCTTCTATATATTCATGCCTTAGCAGGGCATGTCACAACCATCATAGTAAGGTTTCAGGCGGCTTCCATTTACCATTCCTACGATGGGCGTTTCATCCAGCGTATGTAATTTCACTACGCCTGTGTTAGTGATATGTGCGACCACATATGGCCCTAGCCGATGTGCCTTTAGTTTCCCTGGATGCTTAAAAAATTTATTGTCGTACAATAAAAAAATCCCTCCAACTTTGAACTGCTTAGTTCTGGTATGGCGATCATGCCATGCTTTCTACCTTTGCTTCTCTATGTTCTGATGGAATCCTACGAGGAAGCGTTCTTCTTCCATCTAAACGAGATGCGGAAATCTTTGCTCGACAACATCCTCATTTGTCATTTCTGTCAGTGCAACAATTCTTAGGCTCGACAGAATATACTCCATCGACACAACAAATTCTTTTCCATACACCAGTCTGAATGGAGTGTCCCTTGTGAGTTGCTTGCAAGTTGTGCGGTACGCCCATAACACAGCTGAAACTTTCTGATCCCAACCATCTCGGTGGACATTGGATACTTTGGTTAATCCATTTTATAATATCTTGTTGAATGCTTCAACTGTTCCATTCACCTAAGGATGATAGGGTGTCATCTTTCTATCTTGAATCTGGAACTCTGCAATAAGCTCAGCAATCATTTTGTTAACAAAATGTGTACCTTGGTTGCTTAGGAGAATTTTCAAGAAGTCGAATTTGGTCACCACATTTTCAAATTAAAACTTTGCTGCAGTTGCAACAGTACAATCCTTAACAGGCATGGCTTCATCCCATCTGTCCAGGTATTCTATCACCTTGATAATGTAGCACGCACTAGTCCTTTTCCTTGGCGGACTGATCGGACCAACAAAATCAACGACCCACTTCTCGAATGATTGAAAGGTTATCTGCGATGCAAGCAGTATCTCGTCACGTCTTGACGGTTTTCCTGTCCTCTGGAAAACATCACAGCGTCGACATAAGCTCTTAGTGTCCACATGTATGGTTGGTCACCATACTCCAACTTGCAATATCTTGTGCACAGTTGCCTTTCCAGTGTAGTGTCCTTCTTCGACACCGGCATGTGCTTCACTCATTACCCACTTTCTTTCATAGTCGAAAACACATCGTCGCAATATTTCATTAGGGCCCATCTTGTATAGATGTCCCACGATCAACGTTTAATCAGTGGCCTTGACAACCAAATGTTTCCTCTGCGCAGTGGTGAATCCTTCAGGCACATAACATGTGCTTAGGAAGTGGATGATAGCGTTAAACTCCTTATTTTGATCATCAATCATGGTGACTGCAAATAGTTGCCAATCTGGCAAGTTATCCTCTAGGTTGGTTGGTTCTTCACCACTTTATATCCTCGACGGGTGATCAGGTCCCACATTCAGTCGACCAGGTTTAACAATGACCTCAAAATCAAATTCTTGAAAAAGGAGGAGCCATCTACATATATTCCCCCCCAACACTGGCTTGTTGACCAGGTATTTTAAGGCTGAATGATCAGTGTACATTCTAAAATTTCCACCCAATAAGTAGTGTCGGAACTTTTGTAGTGCATAGACCATGTAGAGGCCTTCTCTCTCTGTTGTCGTGTAATTTTTCTTTGCGGTCGATAGTTTCCTACTAGCAAAAGAAATAAGGTGGTCAAGTGCACCCTCACCTGGCTGCATTAAGACTATGCCGAGCATGACAGACGACGCGTCGACATGGACATGAAACTAATTTTTCCAGTCGAGAAATACTAGTATTGGCAATCTGGCCATCTTTTTCTTTAATTTGTCTAAGATTTACTGACAAGCTTATGTCCATTGGAACTTCGCATATTTCTTCAACAATTTTTCCATAGGTGCAGTTATCTCTACATACCCTCTGATGAATTTTTTGTAATAGCTTGTGTGTCCTAACAATGATATGAGTTACGTGACTGATGTAGGCACTGGTAGGTTAAGGATAATCACAAATTTCACTGGGTTGACCAAAATTCCATTACGACATACAACATGTCCCAGCAATACACCAAATGGTGCGCAAAAAATACATTTATTTGAATTAAGCGCGTTCTGATACTAGCGACAATGACCCAACATCATGCCCAAACTCTCAATATGGTATCTTACTAGAACAAACACAGTCTAATCATCAAAGTAGACCACAATAAATTTATGTATAAAATCTTTAAAAGTAGACACTACTATTCTAGAAAAGATAGCAAGTACATTCTTGAGTTCGAAGGGCATTACCGTATACTGGTAGCGTCCTCATGTGACGAAGGTCATTTTATGTCGATCTTCCTTCGCGATTCTTAATTGGTGATATCCAGCGAAGCCATCAGTGAATTAATAGATCTCTTGCCCTCCAACTCTTTCTAGTACTTCATCTATGAATGGTGTTGGGAATGGATCATGTAGGTATGCATCGTTCAACTTCCTCAAGTCATCATAGATCCTGACTTCGCATGTTGTCTTCTTCTTATCCTAGATCACTATAGGGTCAATCCATTTTTATTCCTTAACAGGTTCAATGATTCTTGCATCAATCATGCGATCCAATTCTTCTTTTACCTTTTGTTTATACCTTGGATTCAACCTATACGGTCGCTGCTTAACCGGTTTAGCATATGGTTTAGGGGTATTTCCATTTCTCCCAAATATCCTACCCTTCATATCTGAAAAGTTCGTAGGGAATAGGTCCTAGAACTCATGCAGCAAGTCAGTGATCTTTGATACCTTTTCATCATCCCAGTAATCTCCTATATTGGCGAACTTCGGGTTTTTCGGCGACCCAATGTTTACTTTCTATATTTTTAGCGGCTTGAGGAACTTGTCGCTCGAGATACCACTTCCTTCGACTTCACGCGTACCCTCTGACTTTGTTATGTCTATGTTAGTCAAATCATCATATGGTTCATCGGCCAGATTGTACAAAGCCATCCATTGTTGGATGGTCACGCTACACTAATGGGAACTTGTTGCTTCGACAGGGATTTCTGTGAATATTTTTTCCTTGATTGTCTGAAGCGCAACATCTACTGTCAGCTGCTCATCAGCAAATGCAAAGGTGTGCATGAACTGTGTAACCCGCTTGTCCCAATCCTGAGTTCCTTGTCGCAACTCCATGGATGTATACCAACTTCTAGGTGTCATTTCCAGTGTGTGAATGAAATGATGGACCCATTCCTGTCACGGGTATTCTGCAAATTCTATGCGACACTGATTAAGGTGTTCAACAAGGTTTGACAACCCCTATGTACTTCTAACTCATGACTGTGACTTATTCACTGAATATAACTTCCATCAATCTTCTACATTACTGCCATTCTGATATGAATTGTTTATGCGTACCCCAGCATCTAGTGGGCGTAGCCTTCAGTACATAGTCTAACGTGGACAAGCGCCGTGGCTCTATCACCAGTCCTTCAAACTCACTGAGGAAGGTTGCAAGGTTAGGTAACCATTAATATGTGGGTATCTCCCTCGAATGATTTTCCACTTGTCGCAAATACCTGGTAATCCTGACACACCTCCTCTTCAAGACCTCATGCAATTTGTTTTGCCAGTTTTCTAAGGCCTCTCCTAAATCTAATGTGCAGGAACTAGCACTTCTCTAGCTCAAGTTTCCATCTGTTTTCAGATTTACATAATCATCTTTTAAGGTGATAACATTATAGATATGGTCTATATAGTCACCCTGTTCTTCGCTATTGACTGGTTCAGGATACCTCTGTCCCTCCAGTGGATCAATGGGAGACACTACCCTCATCTCATCATCTTCGAATGAGAGGATAATTTTCTTGAAGTTTATAATGGTCTGATTATGTATGGCCCAATCTATCCCCAAAAGTGTGGGATATGGGTTTGTGTCGTCGACAATGTTGATGAATTCAAAGTTTTCAAATGTGCGCAGCCCCTCAATATCGACAAGGACTTGGATCAACCTACTAATCGGTAGGACCTTCACCTGATTTTCAAGCCTCAACTGGACAGGGGACTAGTCCAAGTGCGGGTTTCCCATGCTCTCCCACATTTTTCGGAACAGAATATTGACATCCAACCCTAGATCTAGAATAATGTAATCCATGTCATAATCCCCTATCTGCATAGTCATTCTCAACTGGCACCCGGTTTTGAATTTCTTTTGGACATGGTTAACCGTCCTTCCAGGTTACAACTCTATCAGTGCTTGTAGATTTGCGATAGCATCGTTATCTTGGACTAGTGCTAAGCAACTTGATAGAAACAACTTGAGCTTACTAACCTTTTTTGGGATCTTCCTCTGGAATAGTTGCTAGAATCATTCATACATTTCTTTGAATTCAGCTGAGGTCGATGGTTGTTCTGGATCTACGAACTCTGGTCGCACGTCCAAAAATACTTTCTTATGTTTTTGAACGTCGAATGGTACCTTCTTTTGCGCTGTGGGTCACACCTATGACTGTTCTTGTGGTATATCCTAATCAGCTCCGGTCGCAACACCTCCTCATGTCACGACAACATTGCTTGGTTCTCTTGGCTCAACATAAATCATTTGAACATTTAGGTTAGTATTTGGATTCAGATTCAAATTCTGCTTAGGGTTACGACCTACAACAGTCCGAGCTTGCCACTTCGTAATCAACTGAGGACATTGCTCCACATTATGGTCCTGTGCTTTGCAATATGAACATGTCTTTGTAGGTTCCTAGAAATCTCTAACATAATGGCACGGTTGTCCGACAGTTATAGCATACAAATTGACCTCTTCCTCTGCCAAATCCTCCTCCTCTACCTCTGAAGTTTCCACCCCCCCTTCCCTGCGGGTGTGGTTGTTGTGGCGGGTATTGATTTTGCGACGCATACTGATTATGTGGTGAGTATTGAGGCGGATACTGATTTTGATACTAATTTTATGGGAAAGGCACAGGATGGTAATGCACTTGCGCCTTTTCATCCTGAGCCTTCCCATCGTTATTCATCAAAGAGGTGTCTATTGTCTTCTCCTTCAGGAGCTTATATGCTCTGCAATCCTTCTCATCATGGCCTACTGATTTGCAAAATTTATAGAAAAGGATGGATGGGGTACTTACAATATTATGTAAGTATAGACACTCTTCATCATGTTTCCCTCTAGTCTGGCATATTCAACACCAAGGTATCCCATGGGTGCTCAATGGATTTGGTGCACCCAACGAGATATAGTTCATGTACGACAGACAACTATCCTTGGTGTGTCCATCTGTTCGAAATCTTGTGCACCATAAGTCTTCTTGGGCCTCTTTTCCCTTCTTAATATCCTAAAGTTGTACTTCCATATTAGCCAACTACAACTAAATCTGCATCATTTCTATGACACCATCTCTGATCGACGAGGATTCTAGCTTCATCGCTAGTTCTAGCGCTTCTGTTTGGGACACAATCTTTTGTTGCATAAAGGGAGCTCGAATGTGTGGTAACAATGCAACAATAAACCACTCTTTATGCTGCACATATGACATTTGGAAACTAACTTTGGCCATAAAAGTTTTAAACCATTGATCAAAATCCCACATGGACTCCGTTGGTAACTGCTTTATCTCCTTGATCTCAATGATGCACTATGACTAAGATTTAGGTTTTCTGAACTCACAAATCATCGCGAGTCGAACCTCATCAAGGGTCTTCTATGGAGTTCCCATTGGTGCTACGGAAAACTTCATAAACCAGTCTAGCACGTGACCCCATAGAGTCATGATCATCTGCGCTCATAGTCGTGATCATCTACACTTTCCTTATATCTGCATTATGAACTAGGAGAACCATCCAAACAGCTTCGCAAAGGAACCAATGTTGCTCTGTATCTTCTGCTCCATTCCCATTGAATGTGAGTAATCTAATATATGCCACACCCATTGAGTTGGCGTCGGGGTTATCTAATGAATAATTTAATGAAGGCGGACCGCCTTGCACGCTAGTCGCAATACTAGCAGTATTAATATTATCAGCTCTTTGGTACTGGAGTTGTTTCCATAGGTTTATTGTACAGTCCTAGGAATTTTTTAGGTTTGTTTTTATAACCTTAATATGTTATGTCATCTTATGTATTTTGTTAGATTATAATTTAAATGGTTGGCTCATAATTTTGTTAAAGTCCATACCTATATGCTTTCATTATATATTACATGGTTTTAGATTGTTTTTATATACTTATAATCCAAAGTATATGCTAGCCTAAATAGTAACATTCCAACAACGAGTATTAAACTTTGGATAAGTTAAACATTGCCAGAATGTCAAAGGAGTTTCATGAATTTCAAAGGTTATGATTAAATTTGTAAGGCACGAAATGGAGGTAATATGTGGCGCAAGCTTGAAACAATGTACATGTTCGTATTATTGTATGAGTTAATAGACTGATATATTTCATTAATGAGAATGGGTTTCATGGAGGTACCAAATATTTTCATATCAAATGTGTCATAACACCTGGTATTCGCAGATGAACATGTCTTTGCAGGTTTGAAGTTTGCAGTTCCAGTTTTCTAGTGTTGCCATGATGAAAATGAGTGGTAAACCGCATAGGTTTGAACCACTTGATATGCAATGGGCTGAAGAAAACCTGAAATGCGCACAGTTGCTGAAAGATGCAGGTTTATTTATCTTTTTTGAAAAGATTACAGGGTATAATATCAAAGTTTCTAGGGAATTCGCTAAAAGGTTCACTATGTACAAGGGTTGATTTCAATAGTATTATCTTTGAAGTTTCAGAACATTCAAGTGTAGGAGACATCGAATTATCCATGGACGGAGATAAATGGATTAAAAAACTTCCTTTTGAAGTTGATTTAGGTTTATTTCTTTTTCCAAGTCATGAAACCCTATAATGGAATAGGGGAATTCACAGAGATGATTTGAAAGAGGAATGTTGATAGATATTGAGCATTAGTCAACGATATATTACCTATAGTAGGGCTTTCACCCTAGCTATAGAGAAGGAACGACTCCCTTCCGTCTATAGGACGGAAGGGTAGGGTTCCTATGAGAATGGAAGAACGGAAAGAAATAGAAAATAAAAATGAAAATGAAACCCCTGCACACAAGGTTAGGACTAAGCTCCACAACCTTGCATCAAACTTGTTAGAAAACAAAGAGCTACCTGCAAGCAATCAATGGATACCTGCAACTTAATGTTAAACCAAAAACCTGCAAAAAACAATGTTACAAAAAAAAGCAAAAATAAAAAAATAGACAAGTATACCTTCTCTGGTTGGAATGGGCCACCATGCCCTAGCTTGGAGAAGCACATCTCAATGGATGGGGAGCTTTGGCTCAATGGAGAAATGGAGGAGAGGGAGGGTGAATGGCTTGAGAGGAAAATGGTCTCAAGGCACTCACACGGGCAACATAACAATAGGGAGAGGAGTGAGTTGAGAGTGACCCCCACCCCTCTATTTATATTTTTTCTTAAGATTTTTAGGGTTTTAAGCCCCTGGTTGGGGCTTTAGCCCCTTTTGCTCAATCTTTAGCTCTTTTGGGGGTTTTAAGCTCCTTTAAGGGGCTTTAGCCGCCCCTTTTTTGGGCTTTTATCCCCTTTCGCTCAATCTTTAGCTCTTTTGGGGGTTTTAAGCTCCTTTGAGGGGCTTTAGCCCCTATGAGAGATATTTTGGCTCTTTTTAGGGGTTTTTAAGCCCTTTTTCATATTTTTAATCCTTCTGGAGGGTGTGGGGGTCAAATGGTATCAAATGAGGGTCGTACGTGGATGTCTTTAGGTGGTGTAGGTCATGTAGAGATCATTGTGGGATTTTTTGGGTTAACAGATTGCCCACTGATGTGTGAGGGCAGGAGCTTATCGTATGGCCGATGGACATCATAGGATTTTCTGGGAAGAGGTGGTGCTTTCTGGGCTGGGGCATCGTGGCTTTTGGTTTTTGTAGTAATGTGGTTCCCATCAATGGGTGAGATACAAATAATGTGTGACATGTATATGGACGAGTCGGGAATCCCCATGCTCGTAACAATGTCAAAAAGAATCATGTGATCAAAGCTCTAGAATACAAGAGTCGATCATATACAACTAGTTCTACATAATGGTTTCCTTGATTAGAGGTTGAGCACAATACTGATCTGAAGAACTGATACATTGGACCCATGGAATTCTCATGGAATGCTATATCTTCATAACTAATGACTTGTTGAATCTGGTACGGTACATAACTGTGGGGACTTACTGATGGAGAGTCAGAGTCTTTGTGGTACACTATGCTGCATCAATCACGAATCTATATAGAAACACTGTTGGGGCTTCTGAACACTATCTCCAACACAACCTGAAAATCACAAGGGACACGAACCTGTCTGGGTCCCGTAATAAACTCACCAAAGTGCTAGAGTTAGGTGACAACCAAAGTCTTCAACCAAATACTGCATGGACCAATAGCCTGTACAAATCTCAACGATGCGATGATGTAGTTGAAGTCGAGCACGTGAGACACAAATAGCCCAAGAGGCACTAAGGACTCCTCTCAAGTGGTCCAAGGAACTCATCAATGAGGTTAATGAAACAAGGATACAGGGACCTCTGGGTCTATCCTCCGGAATAGATGTGTTGTCGTCGACAGAGGGAGACCTGCAACTGGCCCAGGCAATGGTGTTTCCTTGACCAGAAGCGCGAGGGAGATAACCGAAGGATGTGAGACAATCTGAGGACTAGCCCACTAAATGGGGGGGNAATCATGGTGGACTCAAACTTCCTTTGCTCAGATTATGACAACAAGGCAGACCAGGAAACAAATGAAACTGACTCAAGGGAAAGGGATCATAGCTGTAATACCGGGAATGTAACTGCAAATGGGAAATACTTGGAGGAGGTAGACACTTTTTATATTGATGGGAATCCAAGGAAGACACATCGCAGAGTACTCTGAACAAAGGTGGCCCAAAGTGGGAATGCTGCCAAACTGTTTTATGTGGGATGGTGTCTAAAGACACCATTGTGGTACGATCTCATGGATTTTTAGCGAGCCCATGAAAGTAAATGATTGATGGCGCTTTCAATTTTAGAGAGTCTGAAAGCATGAAGAAGACTCCAGTTGGGTCTCTTTTTTGTTGATAGTCTCATGTTCCCAAAAACGGTTAAAAGTATACATAGGAAAGCTCGACCATCCTTTGAGGGATGGGGGACTTCCTTATCGTTGGTAGTCCAATAAGGCCGGAAAAGGTTAAACCTATATTGACTGGATGGTCATTCATATACTTTTATGAGCATGAACGAAACCAAGTTTGCTTGGCGATATTTTCTTGATTGGAAGGCTGGAAAAGAGCTTAAAGCAACCCATGGTGAGATTTTTCGTAAAGTTCGGCCCCTCTGCCCAAGAAAGCATAAAAGTGTGTAGAGGGGAACGGTATTGGCTTGAATGTGCCTAGGTGGTCCTTTTCATTTAATGGTCTACATGGTCCACAAAAGGACATAAAAGAGATGATGTAGACGCCCTTTCCTATACTTTAACGAGCGGGAAAGGAAGTAGTTGCACTCGGCAATCTTTTCATTCTTTTAGTAGTCAGAAAAGAGCTTAAAAGAAACTCCATTATGGTCAACCGATCGAGGGGGCACTGATGGTGCCCCCATGTTGGGATAATGGACAGTGGTCCAAAGGTCATCCGTGTAGTATGGATGGAGTAGGTGGCTCTTGGACATACACAGGATAGATCGCGACAGAGGCATGTGAATTGGTGCAGTAGTGGCACACAAATTGATGTGGCTCTTAGACAGAGGTCAAGAGAGTTGTGTGTGAGAGTTGTGGTTGATGGAATTGACTACATCTGATGTGAGTGCAAGTCCAGTGGCAGCTATATGCCAAATGCATGCAAAGGTTTGTCCTCTGTACGATGGTCCGGGGACCCGCATAAGGTGCAGTGGACGGATTAGACAACTATATGCTAAAATAAAATGACGTGCCTCCCGGGCAGTGGCCCGAGAACCCGCATGAATGGCGGTAGGCAAGTGTGATGCAAGCACAGGTTCGGAGACACTTGTATCACAATGTGGTATGTAAATCGAGGTAACTTCCGGGAAGTGGTCCCAAAAATTACTTGTTAAACATGCGATGATGGTCTCATTAGAAGATATAAATTTGAGCCCAGAGGTGTAAGGGGTGTCTCGAACAGGCTCCGGGTGACTCTGAACCAGCAGCGAATGGTGTTGCCCCTAAATGGGGGGTTTCTAATTTGTGGTAAAAACGTTGTAAAAAAAAAAGGGGACAAGACTATATTACAAGATGAACTACCGTCACTTAAAGAGGTGACGTTAGAGGGAAAGTGGTTTGGACTTCCAAGGGATCACTGGTCATTCCTTTGTGTGACACGATGAACCCTAGGAGACAGCCTGTTGGGACATAGAAAACACACTTGAAAGTGTTCAAGCGGACTTTGTACTTGCGACATCGTAGGAAGGCTTGTCGCAAGTAGTCTATGTGTTGTGCTTGCTTATGTGACCTCGCAATGAGGTTGCCAAGATAGACCAACATGATGTGGATGAGGTCACGGAAACAATGTGTCATGGCACATTGGAAGGTGCCTCCAGCGTTCTTCAGAACAAAGGGCATTACTCTATTGGCGAATGTGCCCCACAGGGTTGTGAATGCAGTCTTGTAACGATCTTATTTACGGATATAGATTTGGTTATATCAAGAAAATCCATCCATGAAGGAAAAGCCCTCATGTCCGGTGCATACATCGATAATCTGATCAATGAAGGGTGTTGGGAAGTTATCTTTGGGACACAGCCCATTTAGATCGCAGAAGTCTATGCAAGCCTAGATGGTACCCTGTTTTTTATTCATAGGAACATGATTTGAAACCTAAGTGGTGTACGCAATGGGGTAAATGAAGTCGGCTATGCGCAGCTTCTCTATTTCGACTTTGACCGTGACAACTTTGGAGGGATGGATGGGCCGTTGCTTTTGGTGCACGGGGGAGACATCGAGCCATGTGTCGATGTGGTGTTCCATGATGGATGGATCCAACCTGGGAATTTCAGTGTAGGACCAGGCAAAGATGTCGTGGAATTCTTGGAAGAGGGCTTTGTAGGTAGAAACTTCTTCCGGGGAGCAAGATGCCCCTAGCATGATTTCTTCAACAACCTCAAGATTGGTTGAGATGTTGATTTTGATGGTTGGTGAGATGTTGGCCATGTTCCCTTCTTCGAAGGCGTCTGGTTCCAAAATGGGATTTTTGAACCAATCGACTTTCCCATGAATGAAATCTTTGGTTTCCACGAAAAACTGGTCAGATTGTGACACAAGCTCTTCAAGGAGGAAGAACTATGGGGCATGTCGTCCCATGGGAATTCTGGGGTGGTTAAGGCTTCAAGTATCTCTTCATCATTGCAGAAGCAACGAAGAAATAGGTCTGATGGACCATCGGTGATGGTGGAGACAAGAGGGACTGTAGAACTAAACATCATGTAAATGGACATGGTGTATGAAGAAGGAGGTGGGGGATGGAATTCTTCGATTAGAGTGATCTCCTATTCGAGGGAATGTTGTCGAAGGTTGGATAGAGCCGTTCAAAACTCGAACAATTCTTGGCAGTGGTGAGAATAGTGCCCATACAATCCGCAAAGGGTGCAAGCATGGTTTGTTCTCAATGACTTGTTTCGGACTATTGGTCTGCTTGGGAGTTCAACCACGGGGAGGTTTTCCGTTGTATCCATGGCGTCCAGGTGTGCGCAGATTATAGGAATTTCAGGGAATTTTTGAGTTGGATGGCCCTATTCTTCGCAGACAGTGCAAGGCAGGATCTGTCAAGGTTCGGCAGTAGCTTTCGCATTTTTTCCCCTGGCCCCTTTTGGGTGGCGCGGTGCGCATGTGGGTGTGGTGGTCGGTTTTTTCGGGCCGAGTTGAGGATGAGATTCGACCGCAATGGGTTGCATGGGGGTTAAGACTATCTGGGGCATTGGCGGTTGGGCGGGTGGATCAAGGTACCACACAGGAATCCCTAATGTGAAATTGGGTAAGTTTAAGGTAGCCATTACTGGCTTACTCATGACACCAGGCGAGGGAAAGAGGAAGGGAATTGTGTGGACTTGAGAGGAGCCTAGATAACTCCCTAATGGTTACATATGGGGATGATGTTGTGGTGGCGGCTACACATAATGCTGCGGTGGCATATGATGTTGCGCCTACTGATGGTGTTGCTGCTGCGGATGGTGTTGTGGTTGCGGTTAGGGCTGCGACTGCGGTTGATGTTTGGGTGCAGCAGTGCTAGATGAGAGCATGCACAAATCCACAGTCTCATTTGGTTTCGGCGGTGGTGACACTAAGGGGAAAGAAGTCGTCATGGTGGTATCGACAAACAACCCACGGCCCACATTCAACAATGGGAAGGTTGGTATGTTGTCAACCATGGTGTTGACCGCAGGGATAACATTGGTGAGTGTGGCTAGCCCTTGCAGATCAATGGTGTTGATCATAGGGATAACATTGGCTGGGGTAGTTATCCCTTGCGGATCGTGATAATTCAGTTGGTCAACCGTAATGATTTTCCCTTCGCGAGGGAACATCATGAGCTGAAAAACAGATAGGGATAACATTGGCTGGTGTAGTTATCCCTTGCGGATCGTGATAATTCAGTTGGTCAACCGTAATGATTTTCCCTTCGCGAGGGAACATCATGAGCTGAAAAACAGTTGATGCTATGGCTCTC
Organism: Pseudotsuga menziesii; assembly: GCA_001517045.1. Lineage (NCBI taxonomy): Eukaryota > Viridiplantae > Streptophyta > Pinopsida > Pinales > Pinaceae > Pseudotsuga > Pseudotsuga menziesii. The sequence goes on from LPNX011149677.1 coordinate 252,395, forward strand.
ATGGCGTACATATAACTTCTTCCGAGGAGAAGGCTATAGTCCAACTGAGCATTGACAACCTCTATCTCAATCAGTATTGTTCTCCCAGCCAATGTGATGGGAACATCAGGAAGGATTCCTTGGTCTTTAGTGGGATGGCCATCATAAGCCCGCGGAGTAGTAGATGATGGTTGCAGAATTGGGGTTCCAAGCTTCTGCCATAATAGGGTAGACATAATGCACGTGGATGCCCCCTCATATACTATGCATCAGTGTATGACCAAATTTCGAATAGACATCGTGATTTGGAAGGAAATGTTTGATGGCATTCGTGGTTCTCCATTCTCTGTGTCGAATGTGATCAACTTGGAGTCATAGGGGTCTATAGCACTAAGGGCGGCTAGTAAGGCTTTTTGCTTCGTTGGGCAAGTTTTGAGTACCTCAAGAGTGGACATGGTGGTAGGTGTTTGGGCCAAGTCATCGACGATGCCATAGCTTACATCTGCTCTAGCCGTGACATTGTTGGCAACCCGACGTATGGGGGGGCACGGAGGAAAGGGGGGTAAATGAAGAGGTATGTTGGTTGTTTTGGACGTGGATGTTGCTAAAGGGTTAGGGGGTTCGGTGGTTGTTTCGTACTGGTTTTGTCTGGTCTGTAAATTGACCTCTTCAATTGTCATGGCTAGCAGATGGTGAACACATGTTTCTGCCATCAGAGGTGCCCCCAGGGAACTGGGATTGGGTTGGGGAGCAGGTGCAGTTGCTACCAGTCCTTGGACGGGCAATGGGTTTTGGAGCACCATGGGTGGAGGCCCTAGTGGTGCTTGGTTGGGTTGAGTTGGGGATTTTGTATTGGTAGCATGCTAAACCTCATTGTGGATGGCCTGCTTGGCGCGACCCATGAAGGGGCAGTCGTGTGTATAGTGCCCGTAGACCTCATACAACTTGCATGGTTGATTTGTGCTCAACGGAGCGTTGCGCCTATATGCATTTGGTTGTTGAAGATTTTGGGCTGGGTTGTTTTCCCCAACATTGTTGGGAGGGTTTGGTTGTTGACCGCCTCCTTGCGGTTGATTGTTGCCTTGGTTCTGGGCCCGGTTATTTCTGGCTTGCCCTTATTGGTTATTGAGGGTTGGCTGGTTGGGACAGTTTTACTGTGCAAAAACCTGTCCACAAGGTGCTGGCAGAGTGGGGGCAGGGGCTTGAGCAACTTGCACAAGTGGTGCATAGTAGAATTAGGGGGGTGGAGGTGCCACAAATGTGGGCATTTGTCTCGCATATTGTTGTGTCGGCCAAGCTAACGCCTGGGCCTACTACGGTGGCGCAGGTTGTGCATAAGAAGTGGTAGTTCTGGACTAGGACATCATTCTTGCATAATCCGAAGTTTGGTTTGGATAGGCAACATTAGGGGTGTTGCTTGGTTGCGGTGGTATTGCAGGTGGTGTCGGGCGGTGCTGTGATTGGTGGGAGACAGAACCTATGATGCCATCTGCGGTATGAGATGCCCCTGGTGCATCCCGGTAGGAGGTGCCTGCACGAGGAGCATCTGGAATGACAGTGTAAAGGTATCTAGACTGTGTGTAGATCAGATCAAACTACTCGACTTTCAATATGGCCTCCTCTTCGGATTGGGGATGTTCGGATGCGATGTCCTTTGTTATAGGTGGTAGCAAATTTTTTAAGAACCAATCCAGGAAAATCCTGTCATCAAGTTGAATCTTGCACAAACTACGGCGTCACTGCCACTCGTGGATGTGGTCAATTATGTGGGTCGCAGTATTCTGGTGGCAATACAGCAAGATCTCCACCCCTTTGTTGTATCTAACGGGGAGTTGGAAATACTACAGGAACATGAAAGCCAAGGAATTAAAATCCAGGTATTTGGCTTGTGGTAGCTCAATGTACCACTTTGCTACAGCACCTGTGAGGGTGCATTGGAACAGTCCAAGCTTGATCGAATCATCTATGATGCTATTTAATGAGCACCATAAGCGAAACGTCATGATGTGGTTTTGGGGGCACTCCCCTACCTTTCCTTCAAACTTGGGAATGTCTGAGGGAAGTTTGGTTGGCATGGGAGGCCAAAAGTTTTGATGGTAGATAGGGTCATTTTTTAATCAAGCCAAGTCAGGCAGGTTGAGGCATTCCATGAAAGGAAGGTTTGACCCAAGGTTTATATGAGATGGGGTAGCAATGGTGGTGGGGTTCGCAGGGACATGATGCGCTTGCATAACTGGGGGTACTTGTGGCACCATTGTGGACGAGCCATTGCCCCCAAGTATGGTGAGTGGCATAGTGAGAGTGGAAGGTCCATTACCCCCATGTGTGACAAGAGGGGTAGTGTAGGTGGAAGGGCCACTACCCGTAGGCATTCTAAATGGGATAGTGTGGGTGGAAGGGATACTGCCCCCATGAATGATGGCAGGGATGGTAGAAGTAGATGGGATACTTCCCCTAGTTGTGACAGGTGGGACAGCTTGACTGGTCAATATGGGTGGTGGTAGCTAGCTTATTATGGTTTGCATGACCGTGCTGGGGCCACCAACAGGGGTGTTGGTGGTGGTGTGGGGTGTCGACATGGGTCCACTGCCAATCACTAGTCCACAAAATGGTTCTGGATTTGCACCAACAATGGGGCTTGATGGTGCAGTGCGCAGATTTGGCTCAAATGGATATGAATCTAAGTTTGAATCAGAAGCTGTGTGGCCTTCTGATGGTGTAGTGGTTCATCGAGAATGGTCTCGACGATGTCGGTTCAAGGACCCAAACTATGGTGGATCACCTCTCAGGCATGAGAAAGAACGTGGGGGATCAATTGTGTCTGATTTGTATGTCAAGTGGTGAAATATGGTAATGACTTTTGGACCCCAATTTCAATGGCTTCCTAATGGCTTTTAGGTGGTCACTCGGCCACCAAGACTTCCAGGAGATAGCGCTTGCCTTTTTCCTCACTGGAGTGTTAGTCAATCGGTGGGGGTTGTTGCCCGTTTTGCTTGGCAATTCCTCTCAGTGGCCAGCCACTTTGGGGTTCCCGTGGTACTCCTAACAATCAGTTTCTGGGCTGATCCCAAGTACTTCCCACGGTTGAGGCAGTCAAGGACTTATGTCCTCAAGGACTACTAGTGTTTGACTTAGTATAAATTATAAATTTTAATGGCTAGCTTAGCGTCTTGAACTGAGTTTGGTTGTTTTATGTGGTACATTTTGTGTGCATCGTTTTTGTATTTCTGTTACCTTTGGTGGCTGCTTACATGGTTTATGAATACTTCGCAAAGAATGTTTGGTTTATTACAGAATTCATAACTTGGGCAAATTATTGATGAAAGCAGTACATTGTAAATAGAAAACTAAACACATGCCATACCTGAATCTGAACTGTGGTATCTTGACTAGGTGATTGCCTTATACATGTATTTCTCTTCAACCAGGAAAGGGTATTGGGATCTCAACACAATGGGACTAATCCCATCTATAGATCCTCAGGTCACCCTCCGAGTGCAAGGTCGATCAACAGGGAGGACGCGAACGCCGTGAAACCCCCATATGTCTCCACCCCATCTACCTTCCAGGTCACCCGTTTTTAGTGGTTTAGAAAAATGACAAGTGAAGTGCCTATTACTATACGAGCTTCACCCTTTGTCTTATCCCAGAATACCCCGAAGGGTGATGACTGGGTAGAGGAGGAAGGGCTAGGCAAGATGTTAATTTCAATTTAAGGATTGAAACTTATAATAACTCTATCTAATCTTTAATCGGATTTGTTAACCAATTAACCATTTGATTTAAGAGTTATTTACATAGGCTGCAATGAAATAAATAGAGACTGAAATGAAATAAACATATATTGATGGACAGAGTTGGCTAAGCCGCACTGACAGTCCCAATAGAAGCAAACAGTCAAGCCCAAAAATGGGTTGCACACCTGTAGAGGACCTGTTTTTGCGAAGTGGATTGTGATCAAACCGTGAGGAATTACCTCAAACGGTTGAAAACCCACTTCGAAAATGCACCCTTCTACCCTTAAGCATGAGATGATTCACAAATGGATCAACTATTTGGGAAGAAACCGAGCCCGAACACAGGTGAATTTTCATAAATTCGGTTCGACCGTTTTTACATAGTTGAGCGATTTGCAAATCACAGAACGGCCAACCGTAACTGGTACTATGGCCAAAACAATAACAAAAATGAAATAATCATATCTATCAACCTAAATAAGCAAATATATATCAAACTAAGTAAGCAAAATATAAAAAACAAAACCCAGGGATCTAGTGGGATCGACCTGGTATGGTGGCCAAATATGTAGTAGGGATTTTACCCTAACTACAGAGCAGGAACGACTCCCTTCCGTATATAGGACGGAAGGGTAGGGTCCCTGTGAGAATGGAAGAACAGAAAGAAATAGAAACGAAACACATGCACACAAGGTTAGGACTAAGCTTTGGCTCAATGGATGGGGGAGCTTTGGATGGGGAGCTTTGGCTCAATGGAGAAATGGAGGAGAGGGAGGGTGAATGGCTTGAGAGGAAAATGGTCTCAAGGCACTCACATGGGAAACATAACAATAGGGAGAGAAGGAGTGAGTTGAGAGTGACCCCCACCCCTCTATTTATACTTTTTCTTAAGATTTTTAGGGTTTTAAGCCCCTGGTTGGGGCTTTAGGCCCTTTCACTCAATCTTTAGCTCTTTTGGGGGGTTTAAGCTCCTTTGAGGGATTTTAGCCCCTTTTTGGAGGCTTTATCCCCTATGAGAGCTATTTTGGCTCTTTTTAGGGGTTTTTAAGCCCTTTTTCATATTTTAAAGCCTTTTTGAGGGTGTGGGGGTCAAATGGGGTCAAATGAGGGTCGTATGTGGATGTCTTTAGGTGGTGTAGGTCATGTAGAGCTTAGTGTGGGATTTTTTGGGTTAACATTACCTGTGAGGGTCGTTTTGCAATCATTTTTAGATATCACTTGTGTTTTCTTCTTCATGTAGTAGGAGTGTCCAAGTTGATCCTACCTTTCTACCTGTTGAAAAATTAATAATGTCAGTACGGGTTAAAAATCACCCAAACCACACTCCTCATAGTGTCCTTCATCATGGTTTAATTAAATTGTTTATTAATAAATAATTTGAAAATAAAGAATGGGCTTGGCCTTACTTTCTATTATGGCTTGCCTTTAAGGTTGGAAATCTGACTGATGCAAAATTGCAAGAAGGGAAAGAAACCCCAATAAGATAGAGGAGTTATAGTAAGAGAAAAAGTGTAGCTAAAGCACAACAAGGGTTTGAAGATATGAAGACCGTTTCATATGCGACTGCAAAAGATGATTTGGATGCAAAGGAAATGGAAATGACTCCTAATACCCTAGGTTTTGTAGAGGAAGTTTCGGTTGTGGAGATCATGGGAACAACGAGCATGCTAGAGCCTGAGATTCCAATTATTTAAAATATGTATGCTCGTGTCAAAAATGTTGAAACATTTAAGTGGCGGCCTAAAAACAATCCTACAACTAAACTTCATATGAATATGAAGAAACTTATTAACCCTAGGCTTCAAGAAGAAAAGATGATCGAGATTGAATAATCTTCCAGTGAAGATGACACTTGGTCTAGAAGGATCAAAGGTATGATATCTAAATCCGTAGAAAGTATTGAGGAGAACATTAGATCAATTCCAGATGTACCAGCAAAGAAGTTCATAGAAAAGGGTAAAGAGGTCATGTTTGTATTGAGCGAAGGAACAATAAGAAAAGAATCATGTGCAGAAAAAGATATGGAATGTGTCGAGGTTCTAAATCCTAAATGTTTAGCTGAAGAGTACATGATTTTACTACCCAAAATTTCAATAGATAAACATATAAGCAAACAGATAGATTATTTGGATGAAATTATGTAGAATAGAGAAAAAACAGAGATTTCGAGCCTTAGAAAGACTTTGCATCACTATAAGGCACATAACTCACATCTAAATCAACTTAATGACCAGCTTGTGAGTGTCAATTGCATGATCAAACATGACTTTGAAGAAATAAATGTGAACTATGCAGAGTTAGTTTAGGTTACTAAGGAAGCGGTTAAAAGAAGAAAGATGACCCTAGAAGGAAATTCCAAATTGCTCAAACACAACCAGGAATTACAAGAAAAGGTGACAACTATATAAGAAGAGATTAGTCAACCTTGGAGGAGATCCCAGGCATTATATGGTTTGAATATACTCGCAAAGGCTATTTGCAAGCTATGATGTGATGGAAAAGATAAGTCCTGATGATCTACAAACAGTTTAGCTCGAAAAAACTTGAAGTCAATTTTTTTTAGAGTTTACTGTTTAGATGGCAACATTTCATTTGTATTTAAGACTCCTTTGCTGATGTAATTAAATTGACTCTATTTTTGGACTATTTTGATCCTATATGCTGAATCTATAAACAGTTTCTAGGAGGTTTTATTTTCTATAAATGTAGAAGTATAAGATAGGAAAAGGGGTTATTGATAACAAAGGACCGGATAGGGATATCTAGCATATTATTAAAGTCTGAAACTGCTTTTGAAGACTGTAAGTATATTTTGAAATTGTATGGAGGATGAAAATCTATTATGAGCCATTTTTACTTATAATTAAATGCAAATACAAACCAATGTTTTTGGTATAGTTTGGATTGTGATTCTTACAAAGGATAGTGTTTCTAACTCTTTTGTTTCTCCTTAGAAGTCTTATAAATTTTCATCTCTTTTGTTCAGAATGTTTTTTTGTCTAAAGTTATTTTTATCTTGTGTATGTACCATCTGTTTGTTTTCATCAATATAACATTCAAAACTGGCTTATGTGTATCTACTGTATGTAGTATTTATACTTTTAGATCGTTCTTGTTACTTTCTCTTGGATGTAATTATTAGTAGATGTTATATGCCTAATTTCTAGTCTATCCACCCTATTTGATTTCTTTTTTATTATTATACACCAGAAAATCCTAAATTCAAAACCTAGAAATCTAATTTATACCTTATGAGATTCTCGGGCTTTGTAACATGTTAGTCTAGTAAAAACTCCAGTACTAAAACCATCCTTGCATACAATATTGGATATAATCGTTGATTAACCGCCAGTCGTCATTGTGTAGCGTCTCCAAAACATCTCCATCAAGCGCCCTACACATGAAATAAATCACTCCCCTCTTGGGAAATCCCTACCCCTAGATTTGTAGATGCATATCACATTAGAGGAAATTTCAACTCAAAATGGGAATCCTAAGAAAAATAATAAAATAATAGTTAAAATAATAAAATAATATTTAATAATTTTGGAGGAAGAAAATTTAAAAAAACTACTATTTTGTTCGTCTTTTCGACATATCTCCCTGTGTTTTTACTCAAATTTCGATCGAGAGAGCTCATTGGATGCGAAATTAAATTCCGCATCTAATGAGTACCCTCTCGGCATACTCTTTCCGGACACCGCTATCCCAAAAACAAGAAATACCTGAAAAAAAGTGATGATGACATCATCATCACGTTTGTGGATATTTGTGGGTTTTAGTTATTTATGCATTACTAGTGTGCTCAATCTAGTCGAACAGAAAACTAACAATGCACAACATAATGCACCAGTAACGATGTGGAAGACAATGTATCAATGGCTATTTCTAGTTTTTCAATTATAAATGTGTTGTCAATGCTCCTAATCTAATAAGCCAATGCACAATATAACTCATTAGTAACAATTTGGAATACTCGTGGATATTTATGATTTTTCAATTATAAATATATTGTTGATGCACTTAATCTATCAAGCCGCATCCATAACGACAAACAGTTGATAGTGCACCTAACATACTTGAACACACTAGTGGTGGTGCTCTAAATGACACACAAGTCATAGTGCACCAAATGATGCACATATGAACATTTCTGTTTTTAAATTATATCTGCATTAATAATCCACCTATTTTAATTTAATGCACTGATATCAATGCACCATAGACCACACCATTGGTTATTTTTAGGTGGTTATTCTAGACTTGGTGATATGTATTTTAAACTAAGCACACTTATTAATGGTGCACATTACAACGCACCAATGGGTAGTTTTTTGGCAGTGGATGATGCTCGTAATATAGTAGAATGCACTAGTAATGATCCATCAGACGATGCACTATTGACAATGTGTTAGGATGCACATCGATGTACTTGACTCATAGCAATGTTATTGATAACACTAATGTGGTTCTCAAACAATAATTGCACCATGTTTAGTGTAAACTATCTACTACATTTAAATGAAACACATGCATCAAACATAGTGTGACCCATAAATGCACCATTTTCCAGTGCAACCTGAGTTCTAGGGGAGCATCAACAAAAAACATTTTAAATTTTTAAACAATTTTAAGTATATAAGGGTGAATTTCAAAATCGTTGAAAACTTAAATTTAAGGATAATGATTGATTTACCTAGTAAATTTTGTGCCGAATAAAAAGGGTTTCCATGTACGAGAAAAATGAAATATATTATTTTTCGGAGATTCCAAAATGAACACATATCAACCTTGAAATCACAGTTCGACAAGTATGATGGTATGATAACACTAGGATACATGACACTTATGTAGATACTTGAGCACTAGAAATTGAATGGTTATATAGAATAATTAAAACCATGTAAAAAGTGATTTTACAGTCTGGTATTGTTGGCCTACTTTCCTCACTCTTGCGACCCAGTTTCAACGCATCCACAATACCAACAAAACACCCAAAGACATCATCCTGACAGAGAGATCAGTCAGAAACGCTTGCGAGGTAGGCGCAGTCTCACCAGAGATATCTTAATGTGTAACTGTCAGAACCATGTTTCTGCAGTTGTAAGGACCACACCTGGACCCTAAATTCTTAATTATATAAAACCAAATTTACTTGTTGAAATACATTTCTTTCTTTCATTTATCTGAGAGTTTGTTTTTTTTAAACTTAAGGTTAAAGGTCATATCTATTGTACATATTCTTAGGCATAAAGCAACAAAATATGTTGAGGTATAAAGAAACAAAATATGTACATATACAGTGATAAAATTTAAACATATAAGCTTAGTGAAAGAATACCTAGTGCATCTTTATTTCTTAGACATCATATATCTAGGAAAACTGCTAAAACATCATATATAAGAAACTAGTAAGTACTTGTGAAATTTCATACATGTGTAAGGATAACTTGTAGATATTCAGGAAAATACCTAAATTTTAATAGTTGTCTTTGTAGCTTTGTCCAGTTATATTATATTCTTTGTCCAACTTTTCCCTGCAATCTTTGTCGAGCTTTGTTCCTACAATTTCCCATGACTAAACTCGACCGACCAAATAGGTTTGCCACCCTGCCAACTAGGAACAGCCTTATCGGCTCCCTAGCTCAGGGAACTATGTTCTTGGACCCTTGAGCCCAAAACCTGAGTACAATCCAACCAGTGATAAAATTTCCCTTTCCTTTGAAATTTTCCAAAATGAATTTTGCTCTCTTCCTCCTCTTTTCCTGATGTCCAAAACCTCCCCATTCTTCTCCCATATATCCTACTCTTTACTGACTCCCCATTCCTTCATTACTACCTTATCCCAATCATTAATTCTTCAACTTCCCTTTCATCCACTTTGTCAGGTTCCCATAATTCCCCCAACCACATGGATTCTCGTGGTTACTTGTAAGTCAACCAATTTATTATAAAATAACAATAAGTTGCAATGCCATTCATTTCTTACCATTCTTTCAACATAAAACAACAATATTCGTAGTCAACATTATCACCTCACATTAATATAGATTTAATAATATTAATAACAAAATATCATTTTATCTAATCATTACTATATTTCATCGTCTATCATAATTGTCATTAAGACTCATTTAATTATTTATCAACTAGATAAATTTTAAAGATCATTTACTAAGCTATTTACCCTATTCAACAATTAAACAATAATTGTGATTAAGTTCTTAGTTAATGCTTATTTATTATTACATTTTGACTAATCCTAATTAATTATAATCCATTATAATAATCATTCACAGAACTAATTACCATATTCAACATTCAAAATTATAGTTGCAATAACCTTAACTATAATTAATCGTGATTAATACTCAATTAACACCACTTTCTAATTAGTTTTAATTTATCATAATTAATTATAACAATCCTAATTAATACTGATAAATCACCATACTCTAATCAATTGTAATAAATCCTAATTAATTACAATAAATCATAATCACCATTCATGGAACTATTATAATTTGTCCTTTAATTAGCATTTATTAATCAAGTAGATAATAAAGTGATTAACAATGATCAACCACATTAATACTTTATTTAATGATTTAGTAACCATGAACTTATTCAACAACTAAGTTAATCAAATCTTAATAACATAATAACACCATTTCTATTATGAATTAGCATTAATCAACGTTAATTGACATTAATCCTCATTAGGACTTGATCATGATTCATTCATTAATTAACACCACATTCAACAATCATACTAAGTAACTCTAATCAACTTAATAATATTTATTTAATGATGACCACAATCATTAACCAGCCTTAATCATAATCAAAGCCCTTACTAATAACTTGACCCAATTATGTCAGTTCCTAATCCGACAAGTAACAAATATAATTTAGCTTGTCACAATTACAAAACATGAAGTTGTAATTACTATAGCATGGCATACCATTTATACAAACATATATATATATATATATATATATATATATACAAGTTATGTAAATGTAGATCATGCTTACATACGTCGTGTAGGTACACTAATAGTACTAAGCCACACATCACTCATAATCACATAGGTTATCATTTGTCAACGCATACTTAAACATGAATCTGCAATGTATAGACATTAACTCATATCACAATAAGCTGTGACACCAAAACACTATACTGAAACATACACAAGAATCCAACAAAGGGTTTCATAATTAATCAATTTTCCCCCTAAAACCTCCACAACATTCATATCTACCTACTTCATCTTTATCTAATTCAAAACTAACTTCCACATCCTATCCTTCCTCTGTTGGACTACCCTGGAGCATAAACTTCATGACCAAACTCCAGTTAGAACCAGTAAGCAGAAGTGTCAACTCCATCAACCAAGCAACAGGCACCCACCAGTCATCATCACACACCTTGGGGAGCGTTCCATAGCACATCCCTCCCATGACTCTGGGTTTCGGGAATAAACAGTGGGTAATGCCTCCACCCCCGTAATGGAACAAGGGATTATGTCTACATTGACATAGTGACTATGTTGTGACTGTTGTACTCAGGTTTTGTCATCGAATAACCAATTTGGGCGATTGAGTTTCGTGAAATCCCACACCTTCCCATACATCATGATAATAAAAATAATCACACATAACAATACCAATTCATTCTCATACCATATCTTTTGGAAATCATATCGTCAATGTACTTCGACTTGGTAGGGATCGACTATTCCTTAACTCTTTTAAACCTATTGGTTAGTCTCGTAATAAAATGTCATGCAATCGTCAACATGTACATACATGATTTGTTAATACTAACAACAATATAATCATTTGCACCATGCATCTAGCGTCGTGATCATTTACTTGAACATAACCTAAATCGGTATCCACGTACCATATTTTATTGATTTGCATGACAAAGACGTAATCAAAACATGTTCATAAATCATAATATTTACATCACACACACATATATAAATTCCATAAATAATAAATCCATATGTCCACAATGTCAGCTACTAACGAAGTTCAACAATAAGAAAATACATCCAGTAATGACACAACGTCATCTACTGACGAAGTTCCACAATAAGAAAATACATCCAGTAATGATAGTATAGGTAGTAAGGTCAAAATGGGGTGTTACAATAGTCGACGAAGGATTACAGTCCCTTGGCGCGTGGCGAAGGCGCTCGACAGAGTCGAAAGGATGGAGTATTTTACTACTTCGACAGTGGCGCAACGATGCGACACAACCAGTATGCGACACAACCTTGTCCTTGTCAACTCAACAACTAGTGCAACTATGCGACACAGTTGATTCCTTAAATGTAAATGACAGTGATGCGATTGTATTATAACCTAACAACTTTAAACATGAAATAATGCATAATGCTCGACAATGACTTAGTTATTCATTCATTCACTACTTTTATCAATATTGCGACATTCATTCAAGCAATGACAATAAACAATGCAAGATAATCAAACATTCAATCATTCATCAACACGGAAAATAACGTGGAAACCCATCTAGGTAAAAACCACCAAAGTGCTCTTCATTTGGCATGAGAAATATATGGCACCTTGCAGTCTGCGACTTACAGACTGTTTTGAGATATGTCTGTTTATCTCAACCTCTTCTTTCTCTCATGCTCTCTGTTTTTATGCTTTCCTTCTAACTACTCCTACTGATCCGCACACAGCCTGAATCGACTCTTCTACACTACTATCTGTGCACTCAGCTACATAATGACTCTTACAAAATGGTATGCGCACTCAGCTGCAAATCCACGACTCAGCATCCTACTACTATCAGACTCCTCTCTGATCTCCTGAAAATACTTCTACTATTACCAACTCTTAATGAAGCTACTGAAAACTAACTGAAGCTAACCCTTATACAAAACGGGTTCCTCTTATTTATAGAAGTTAGAAGACTGCGTAGGGTCGACTGAGTACAGCTCAGTTATTACAGCCATAAATAGCCACAAAATATCTTCTATTACATTAATGACAGACCATACTAGCCGCAAAACTGTCCTTCATACATTTAACATGGGCTATAACTAGCCGCAAAGCTGCTCTTTAGTCTTCCGCCGACTCAAGCAAATGCAATCCTTCTTGACTTGTCTCCTTTCGACCTTAACTATTCTACCTTCCAATCTTCCACCGACTCTGGGTTCAGTTTTCCTCGTCACAACTTTCTTTGCTCCGCGCTTCCTTTCCGTCCTTTACCTTCTTTTCCTCCACGCGTGCCTGCTTTTCCTCTTGCGCTTGTGCTTTGATTTCTTCCTTGTGCTCTATCCTGGCCCAACAGGTATTTTTTTTATTCTACCCTAACATGATGCATAGGAAAATTTACTGATACACCAATGTGTTTGTAGCAACAAAGACCATTGAAAAAATGTATAGTTTATATTTTAATTTGTTAATCATTTTAATGACGTCTGGTGCAATTTGATAAAATGCACTTATGCTTTTCTAAAAAGTTAAACACACTGGTGCATTAGTGCAGAAAACTGCATCATGGAATTTGAAAAACTATTTTCAAGTTTTTGGTGCATTTTTTGAAACTCACAAGTGTGTTTATAGTCACAAAGATAACCGAATAATGTATAGATTGTATTGTAAAAATTTTAATCATTTCAATGATGTCCAATGAGTTTCCCTAAAATACACTAATGCATATGTGTAAAATAAGATGCATTGGTGCATTTATGTAGATAAAGCACACCATAAAGATTTAATTTGGGGGGGGGGGTTAAATCATAAGCTTTCCAGTGTGTTGTTTGTAAATGCACAGGTGCTTATGTCAGTGTCAAGAGCATTGATTTTTTTTAATCAAAATTTAAATGATAGGTCATTTGAACTATCTGGTTCTAGTTCATATATAAATAATAAAAGAAATTGGTGCGATTATAGATAATAATTTCACCGCAGAAAAAAACATCTGCAAAAATCTTCAACTACTAGCCTCCACTAAAAATGGATAAATGCAATATTTTTATTGGAAGTTTTTTCCAAAACCTACGCTAGAAGGTGTTTTCATACCCTTGCTTGGTGCAATTATCGGACACTATTGTAACTCCTATTGGTAGTCCTTTGAGTATTACCACATTAGGCAACACCTTCACACAAAATCACTTACACGTACCTTGGAGTACATTGGACTCCCACCCAATGGTCGTCTTGTTGCTATAGTGGCACCGAGCATGCAGTGGAAGTATTGCTTGAACATAAATTTTTATAAAATATATTGAATATATTGAATAAGAATTATTCATTTAATGATGAATGATACAATTATCCTCGTGAGGATATACTTTATAAACATAGATTTGTCTCGAGTGAATAGTTATGTTTTTTTAATTTTCATTTAATGACACAATTTATTTATTATTTATTATTGTAGCTATTATTAATAATACATTTATACGTATAGTTGTTACATTGCCACTGCTTTGTCCTCAAACATAATAAATTGGGTTCTCTCTAACTGACCATGCTTCCCTGGTGGTAACATGTTTGTCCTTTTCTACTTGTAGAAGTTTGTTTGGGATTCCAGTTTGAACAATGCAAAGATTCTTTTGCAATATGTGGATCATACCCCTAGTTATTTTGACTTGGATATTTAACTGAAAATCTTGATTCTTCTCAATTGATATAAACTTGCCTTTCTTTTGTTGTTGTATGCCTTTTTTTGCTTCTTCCTTTCTTTCCCATTGTCCTAGTTAGCCTTCCTTGGGAAAAGACCCTTTATTACCATATAATTTATAATGTTTACTGTGTAAGTGAAATTCCATGAAATGTATTTTGAGCTTGATGGTATATGTTCCTAATTATATCAACAATTCTACATGTAGCACCAAATCCAACCCATCAAGTAGTAGTGCATAATCATAATTGTAGTTCTAGTCCTTTTATTTGAACATGTATATTATGGCGTCACCCTATATTGTCGAACTAATGTCCATCAACAACCTTAACAATAAGGTCTTTGGTGGGGTACACAAAAGTATTTAATTGTTTAGTGACATTGATGTCTATACAATTACGAGTACTATCAGAATATAAGAGGATTGTTAGTTTTATAATTTTTACAATTCCCTTAAGCTCCAGTCTCTAAGGCTATGATTCTTGTTCTTGGTTGTAGGTGAAATTATCATTCTTCGTGCCTCTTTTCTTGGAATCTCGATTTCATCATTATTTTTAAGATGAGGTGGAACAAATTTTGTGGGTACTTCTTGCATTTTTTGTTTGAGTATATTTCCCCTTTGAGACATCATCATCATTACTCTTTGGTAGCATGCATGGAATTGATGATAGTGATACTTTTCGTGGTGTTTCATCATATCTGAATTTGAGTTGTATACTAAAATGATTTCATTTTCTGCATTTGATACTTCTACTTGCTTTCCATACATTACTCTACAGTAGCGTAAAGATATGTATTCACATCTATGAACTAGAAACCAATTCTTACCACATTGGAAAAGATTCTTTTCCTTCCTTTTATCCTTTTTTGAATGGGATTATTTATTATTGTTGTAACTAGGTTCCTTCCTTGGAGAATAGAAAATTACCCCTTGTTGATAAATCAACTTATTTTTTATCATTTTTGGGATGATCCCAACTTCAATCAATTTCTTAGACCTTGATAGCCTTAACTCATTGTGGAATAATGAGTTTTAACCCATATTTGAACTTCTTCAACAATTGTTCATCAATAAGATAAAGGAAATCTAGTTGTAAGAAATTCCCATTCATGGGTATATTTTTTTACTTTTCATGTTTGTTTTAAATGGGAAACTTGGTATATGTGTCATCTTCTTCATCATCATGGAACCTCTTAAGGAGATCTGTTTTGAACATTTGCCAACAAGAGGGCAAACCACTAGTTTTTTTGGACCACCACGTGAACCATTCATAAGCATTACCTTCCAAATATAAATATAGCTTTGATATTTTCTCTAATTCACTAGTAGGCGAGTTCATAGAAAAAAATTCTTCAATTTTATTAACCCACATGATGGCCTTTCAATTATCAGTCCATCGTATTTAGGTATCTCAATTTTTATTTTATTTAGATAGTTCGTGTTATTTATATGTATATGGTAATTAGTGTTTTGCAGTTCTCTACTTGGTTGCTATGTTTGATGGAATCAAGGTTGTGCAAATAATGCATCAACATTTTCAGTTAACTGGTGAATCCCTTCAATATGATCATTAAGTACCCTTGTTGTTTCATCACTATCTTCATTTCTTACATTTAATGGGGCTTTCCATCATGTCTTGCAGTATTCAGTTAGCTTGTTAAGGATTTCACCAAATGTTTTCAGTGTGTGGTTTACCATATTATTCTCTATAGAAACCACTTTATTATTTTTAAATAAAATAAAAAATGAAGGATAAATTTAGCTTGATTTTAACCCATGTTGACTTTATAAAAGTGACCCAGTTTAATCTAAATCTCCAAATTAGAAAAATAATGAAAGGGTGCATATGTAAGGGTGTACAAATTAAAATAAATTGATAGCTAGCTAGGAGATAAATGTATGAAGAAGTCATGTGTGGATACACGAAATTGGTATGCGAAATGTAGTGGCAGGTGGGAAGAATTGGTGGTTGGTACCTACACGTTGATGTAGTGTACGAAAATTGATTGAGAAAAAACGAACAAAAATGCAGACAATTTGGGTTGAGAAGTAGAACTGTATGAATTGCAAGTTGTTGTGATTGTATACTACATTGTACGGAAATACTTTTAATACAATAGATGCGCAATGCCAATATTGTTGAGTATAATTGATTCTATGGTATCAACAATTAATTGCAATATATGGATGTGTCACTGTATGGAACTATGACTTCAGGACTATGCGAAATCACCCAAAATTAGTCATGTAAATTAACTCTGGTACCAAATGAAATGAACATAATTAGTTTCCCAAACATGAACAATAATTCAATTGTTGAATATCAAATTTAAATAGGACAAGAACTTATAATCCATAACGAAAAATATATAATTAGTGAATAAAAGATGAGATGATACAATATCATGGGATGATGTCCTTTAAATAAGCATTGACTAGTCACCATGGGTTAATAGACGCGCCTTTTCATTAGGTCACACCACTTAATTAAATGTGTCTTTTCATTGTGTATTATTCTTATTTATTTCTATTATTATTATTTATGCTTATTTATATTTATGTATTTCTATTACATTGTCTTCTAATTAAAAATTATTTTTTCTCAAAGCATACAAAAGTTATGTCTTCATTTCGGCTTGTAATGACTTCTTAGGATTCTTCATTCTTAAGTTTTCTATTGTTGATGACACAAGGCGATATGAGATTCCAAGTGTAGAATAGAGTTGTCAAACTTTGTAAGGGTCAAAGCACACTAATTTAATATTCCGCGGGTTTGAATGGTACTAAATTCTATGATTTGGAGGACGAGAGGACTCCATACTTGAGATTTTCATCAATATAGTAGGATCTCTACTTAGATTTACATCTTGATTTTGACTTTGGTTAGTTCATTGATGACTTGTACAATTTGGATAACACTAAGCTATCCTTATATATATGGTGTCATGTTTTCAATACATTTGTATCTAGTGCCATGTTTTCAAAACCCTTGTCTTTTGATATCTTGGGTGATTTATTGGTTGGTAAGATTTTCGTTAGATATATATTTGTTCCTTTCTCCAATGTCTCGATTTTTACATTTGATGACTTCTTTATTTCAATAAGATGAACCATTGTTTCTTTCTTAATTAATAATTCATTTCCAATAGATTTCTCTAACTTGTTATGCAGTGACTTCTTGTCATTGTTTAGCTTATAGATTTGGGCAAGTAAACTTTGATTATGAACCTTTAAGCATGAAAGATCTTTGGTTTTTTTACTTTGTCCTTAAGGTCTTGGTTTTCTAATTGCTCTTTTAATCTTTTTATTTGTTGAACTAGCCTTTGATTAAGGCTCCTCATGATAGAAACACCTTCATCTTTCTTTTGATAATTGATTCTCAATATCTTTTTGTTCCAATTTTTGAACACTGCTTCTTATCCTTGGACTTCATGATTTTTGTAAGTAGTTTCTGATTTTGATTTTTTAAGCAAGTAATTTATTCATTTTTTCAGTGTTAACCTTGTCACAATCTCTTTGTCGATATTGCAAATTTTGTATTGACTTCTGGTTATCTTGATAGATCACGTATGATACATCCTTCAGGGCGTTTGATGAGGGAACCTATGAACATGGATTCATTGTAGTGTTTTGCAATGCTATTTTCTTTTTCAGGTGAATGCCAATTTTTTTTCTCCATGTTTAAATTGAAAGTACCAAGTGTTTGTATCCAAGGTGAACCTAGAATTATATCAATGTCTTTATAAAGATGGATGTGACATTGAGTTTGGACATGAAGATATAATCATTAGTTATGAATAATAGATCATTTTTTTTGTATTTTTTTTGTTTCTAAATTGTAACATTTCCTTCATGTTCATCTTAGGAATCAATGATTGATTAGACACAATAACATTGATGTGATTAATCTTGTTGATTGCATGAATACCAATATTAACAAATTTCTCTTGAATAATCCCTTTGATTTTTAATAATATCACACAAGGGTTTTCAATATACTCATAAATCAACCTTAAACAATCCCATTGATTTTATGTTGTTAGGAATAATTTATTTTCTCAATTACAAAAATAAATAAATATTCCTTCTTGTTATACCCTCCTTGGCTTGAACTATATAAACGTATTGGACCATAAGAGTATGCTTAAATGCATTTTTCTAAATTAAAGCAATGTTGAGTTTTCTCAAATTTTCCACGAATAGAACATTTTGATGCATCTAACAGATTTATTTAAACCAACATAGATCCATCTTAAACCCAAATCTACAAAACACCGAGAGGGATCCAATTTCTTGAGGTGTAAATTTTTTTATGTTAAATTTATACACGCTTCAAACAAAATTACACCTCAAAAATTTTGATCCCTTTGGTGTTTGGTAAATCCGAGTTTAACATGTATTTTTTAATTACTTTTCATTTGGTTTTAATATTGGGTTTTTATTATTTGATTCGATTATTATTTGATAAATTAGGCCGACATGTTTTACTCTATATTCTTTTTTTTCTTTTTTAGCCGACATGGTGTAATGTTGTGCTATGTTTGTGACAACATCTCTCCCCCATACTGAGATCTAGAGCACCTTGTTCCTCTCGATGCAAAGATTAATAAACCCATTAATAATTGATGCACCTGACTGATTTAATTAAAATATTGATAAACCCCTAAATAGACATTCTTGACTTGAGACCTCCATTTTAAGTGGGTTTTTTTACAAGGGTATTTTATTATGGATGCGACCTATCGTTTTACTCCAAGGGATTGTTCTTTTTAATTCAATGGCTTGCCTTTTGCTTGTAACAACATATGCACACCCATAGTTTTAATTAGATGGAACCTACCTATGGGTTATAGTTTTTTTAGTCCTTCCTTATTATTATCTTTCGATTCATTATATCGATGGCCACAACAACTTTGGATTTAACCACTAATTTTCCAACTATTAATTATCGACATAACTAATTATTGTGCTTGACTTCTTTGGTTCTTGATTGATTTGGATACAATTTTATTCAAACCCTAGTGGTTTGACTAATTCATAGGGACACCAACTTATTTGTGCTTGACTTCTTTGGTTCTTGATTGATTTAGATAGAATTTTATTCAAGCCTTAGCAGTTAGTAGATGTCTAATTTATACAAATAACAACTTATTTCCCGAATAGTTAGTTTGATGTCTTGTTTATTCCTTCATATCTTCCAAAGACATGCTTACAGGGTAAGAGTGGTTATTACAGCGATGGTTTTCATTTGACAAACATAGAGTAATGGTAACTGTTTTCCCAACAATTTCTAACAACAAAAATCCCAAGTTTAATAAAAAAATGTGAAAGGTGTATTCTCCAATGTTCTTTTACTAGAACCTATAGTTGTATTTTATTACTATTTTACTGATTTTTTATACTAATTAACCCCTTTTGATGCTAATTATTTTCTTAAATTAACCAATTTAACTTCTCCCAACTATGGTGGTTCTGAAAATCAAGGACCACGATATGTTCTAAAAGCAAACCCTCTGATTATTACTTTGTATTTATCAATGGTGGTGGTACGGGTTTTCACCCAAGATCAATACCTTTATCAACACGACAGATGTTGGGCTTGAGTAGTTTTAGATGGATCTAATGAGTTCATCCTTGCTTAGGATGAGACAGAAGGATAACTTTTCAATAGAATCATATGACCCTTTTTTTTTAATATTTTTTTAAATGATTTCGATCTTTACAAAAACAATTTTGAATAAAAAATGTCTAAAAACCAATATTTGATTTATTAGCGAAGTTTTTTTCTTCAACAAAATCCTGGAATATCAATGGCTAAGGGATGGCATGTGGTCAAATACCTAAAGCTCAAATAAGCTCTAAAATGTTTGAAGTGGCCAAAGATGAGATCAGACAACAAAGTTCCGATACCAATTGTACCAAAAGCACCACTTGAACAAAAAAATCCTATAAAATATATTGAATAATAAATATTGATTGAATGATGAACAATACAATTATCCTCGTGACAACATATTTTATAAGCATTGACTAGTGATGAGTGAGTAGGTATGTCCTTTAACTATTCATTTAATGATAATCAATTTATTTCTTTATCTAGTGATATTATTCATTATTCTTATTATTGTAGTTATTAATAATATTACATTTATATTCATTACATCTTAACTGCTGTATATAATGTGTTTTTTTAAGTTATAGGGCTCAAGAACACTACAAGTGGTGTCAAAGGCACCTTCTTGAGCCAAGGCGCTTCCAATATTTTATAGATTTTTTTTAGGCTAGAGACACATTCCAACTTTTTTAAATAACCGTAGAGATATGTTGTTCAACATGGAAAGTTGCAGTAGGGAACACTACACATAACGAATACAATTGATACTTAGTCGCATTGTACCCTTAGTTGGTGCAATTGTTGGACACAACTGTAACTCCGATTGGTACTCCCTTCAAGAAGTATTGCATGCACACAAAATCACTTCCATGTACTCTCAGGTATATCATAAGTTTAGAAATCAACCATCCTGTTTCTATAGTGGCACCAAGCACATCACTCGAGAAGATACTCTCACATACCCTAGTATTTGGGTAGTATGGATAAGTGAATGGTAGAGCCTCCTTAGTTAACCTTAGAGAGATTGGGCTGAGTACTATTATTGGACCCCACATGTATATAAGAGAGCTAAAATGCATGGAAATCCCTTGTCTTCAAACCCTGGATAACCTAGAAACCCTTATCCCTGCAATATTTTGTGAAAATTCTTCATTATATCAAAGCAATTAGTGCAACAATCATATTCTATTTGGATGACCATGCAAAATTCCTACATTTTTTATTCTAGTAGGAATTTGGGAATTTTGTCAGTGCGGTAATATTCATCTAGGAGTAATAGTCTCACTAGCATTAGAAAACAAGTCTAGGGTTCCCGAAAAGCCTTATTTGATATATATTCATCTAGGAGTAATAGTCTCACTAGCATTAGAAAACAAGTCTAGGGTTCCCGAAAAGCCTTATTTGATATATATATATATATATATATATATATATATATATATTGTTGAACCATGTTTTGGTAGACTNCATGGTACACACCTACAACCAATACAACATGGAAAATACCAACCATAATCCACCCCAACCAAATCTGAACCAACCCATTTCGCCTGCCAACCTTCAAACCTAGGCATCTTTACTTATGAAAATTGATCAAAATTTTGACCTGAAGTTGACCACCTAGGATCTTTTCTCACTCCTATTTCCCAACATGTCAAATATGCTCAACCATTTGACACACCAACCAATGAAGCTATTTTCACTAAATACTAGGGCTCTCACTCTCTATTCCCATAAAACCAACCTCACTCCTTAGAGGATAAAAAAATTCGGTAGTGCTTCCGAAGACTAAGATGTGCAAATTTGATGGTTTGACCCCTTGGGTTGGGTACCCAAACAAAGCATTATTTTTCTCTCCATGACATTAAAGATGATATTTAGAATTTGAAAATTGGTTTTATATTTATATTTTGAACCATGGCAATGGTGGAAATGGTGGCAATGGTACCGGAAATCTAATCACTGTTATATTTGTTGAAGACAATTTGCCAATATCCTTCATAAGCGTTTTGACCATGACACTGACTATTTGGGTAGGTTGACCAAACTATGCCAAACTAGAAATTTTCTAGACTATATGACATAATTTGAGTAGTTAGCAATCTACACATAATGTCACTCTATTTTTTGGGGAGAATGTTTCATCAGTGGACTCAAGGAGGCAATTCATGCACATGTCCTTATGTAGTGACCCTTCACTTGGTTGGAGGCTTGTGATAGATCTCACAAAGCTGAATTGGTTCTCAATGCCTAACCCATGTTCCCTTCATTTCCTATTCGCACCATGTCTCCCATGGTTCCTCCTCCCAACAACTCCACCACCTCACCACTCTGAATCAATAAGTTGACCCTAGATTATATGGTTGAGCGTCATCATCTTGGATTTTTCTATAACTACGATGAAAAATATTTCATAGGGCACAAATACAAAGAAGCATAAATTATTCCAAGTTAAGGCAAACCCCTCTAAGGTCCGAGAGGACAACACTTTGGAAGCTCTGCCTAAACCAAAAATGGATGATTAGATGTCACACCTTAAAGATGATATTGATATTCTAATTTTTTATAAGGAGCAACTTGATATTTCACCCCATGCTTTATCATGGTTTTCCACACCTCAAACACCGAAATTGATTGTTTACATCAAGCACAAAAAAATATTGTGTTAATTGACAATGGCAATACCCATAATTTCATTCAGTAGAGTGTGATTGAAAACAATGATTACTATATCCACCCCATCTCCAATTTCCAAATTATGATGGCCAATGTGGGTACAATGAATTGTGGTGGCTGTTGTGAAAATATCAAACTCCAAATGGGGGACTACCATCTCAAAAACAATATGTTTACTATTGACATGGGTGGCTACGATATAGTTTTGGGGGTTAAATGGCTAAGAACCTTAGGTCCTATCACAATGAATTTCAGGGCACTCTCTCTATGCTTTAGTCAAGTTGGGAACATCACATCACCTCCTTGTAATTACACCTGGTTCTCCAAAATTATCTCATCCCACAGTGTGGAGAAATTGTTGAACAAAGGCCACTATGGTGTCATTGCTCAGTTCCATGCCATCCAACTTATAGAAACGACCACAACACAAGGAGATATGTTGAAAATACGAACAAAAAAATAGTTTTTGTCTTTCTTCCTTCAAAATTAATAAATATTATTTTATTATTTTAACTATTATTTTATTATTTTCCTTAGGAGGCCCATTTTAGACATCAAATTTCCTCGAATGCATCGTGCTTGTGGAAGCACATAACCGCACGAGCTACCCTATGGAGTAGCCTCCCAAACCGACCTAAAACCCCTGTAGTGTGGCATTGATAACTTCGAGGAAGGTCGTCGATGGAGATATTTGGAACGTCGACCATCAGTCTCTGCAAGTTGTCCTCAATTCCCTGCAACTCTTCTTTTGCTTCCACATTCCGAATTGTGATCTCTCTCATCACCCATTGCCTCTCAATAGGTAATGCTCCAGCAGGTCGTGATGGACCTATATCTGCAAAGTAACATACCATGTCTTAGTATCGCAAAACATAAAAAAATGAAATATACTAAAAAATGAAAAACACAATGAAAGTAGCATCTTTCTCACCTCTGTAATCCCACTGATCATCCTCAAGTAAAGGTAGATCAAGGTCACCCCTAAAATCGGTCAATGTAAAGGCATAATCTTCCACCATCAAAAGTTGGTTGCTCAACCATCGAAAGAATATCGAACCATAGGTCATTGTGGGCCCCACGTCACCTCCATGGCGATCCATGGTCTCCACCCACCTCAACATTTGTGGATCCTATGGCTCTAACATGTTTAGCAATACTTGAGGGAGTAGCAGAGGGACCCACTCCAAGAAGAAATACACTACTATGGCATCGTAGTCGAACTGCTTTAATTATCCTCGACGACATTTTGTGAGTTGGTCTTTAAGGCTCACTAGAAGGTCCTCGCTCAAGTTGATGATGGTTGAAGCCATACATTCCAATGTATATAGCATGTGGGCTCAAGTCATCTGATGGGCAACCCTGCTACCCGCCACCTTCTTAATGATGAATGCAATTGTCCTCAAAGGCCTATACATGGTATGTTTGATTGGAATTTTTCCACCTTGAGACCTTGTCCCAATCACGTAGTGCTCGTCAATTAGGTCATCGATATTCATCTCTCCCCCTCGTTGACTGGAGAGTGACATCGGACTCCCTCTCGTAGAAAGTTCAGTCAAGAAGTAGATATCCTCAATATCTATGGCCAAGATATGGGTACCCACTTGGAATTGTTGTTGTTTGGGGTCCCACATCATTATCAGATGGTCCAGTAAGCGAACATGGGCTCTCATGCCTGGAACTATGAAGTATTTGAGGAGTCCACTCGGTCAAGATCTACTCCGAAAATGTTCATTTAAACCGGAAAGTGGCATTCTACAAAATCCAGGTACGTTTCACAAGTAAGTTTCTCTTCTTTTATGTTCTATATATGCATTGTTCATCATTCTATTACATAAAAACCCTTGTTTCGTAGATCCATAGGTTCTAGCTTGCGGCGAACTATAAAACTAAAAATCCACTTTAGATTTAACATAAAACCCCTAGATTTAAATTTTCGGCTTAATCGGACTCCATTTGCCCATCCAAAGCATTAGCCGACTACTAGGGAAAAACACCACCCTTGGGGAAAGTGGTCATTTCCGCAAACCGCAAACTGGGTATTGTTGGTTTCATTTCCATTCGCATAATCTTACACCCAACAACCAATTTGAGTATCAAATTTCAGTAATGTTCACCATTTTGCCTTAGATCCCATTTTTTTACTTTAAACCTTAGAGCAAAATTGGGGCTTTTCACCTAGATGCTCTAAATCTCTTCGTTTTCGTTTTAAACTCTAATTAACCATCCAACTAAGAGATTCCACCAAGTTTCCCTCAATTACTCATTCGTTTTCCTTGTTTTAGGGTTTCTTGGTCATAGGGACACCCCCTGGGCTTTGTGTTTCCACTGGTCTAAAGTGTTGGTATCCTTGACTGGTGTGACATCCGAGTTCTTTCAGAAGTCTTGGATATCATAGATCACGACTTTGGTTGTCTTTCGTCTGTCGTCCTGAATAGGCCAAAACTTATGTCTTGTTGATTTGATATAGTTGATTTGATATAAGTTGATATTGAAAACATCATGACAGAATTTATTGCTATAATTATTGTTGTCATAAACTGATTTTCGAAGTTGGTTTATGCATAATAAGTTGTCTTAGAAGGATGAACTCGTGGCATAAGTTTGGGTATCTTTTCTCTTGAATTCCCTAGTGGATTAGGGTTGTTAAGAAGTCAAATATTTTCTATTGCTATTGTTGTTTTATTATATTTCAGATGAGCCCCGAGGTTGTAAATTTGTAAGGACTAGATCCCAAAAACCCCTAGGAAAGATGTGAAAATTCTCAAGTTGCATTAAAGCTTTAAGTTTTGAAATTTCTGCATTGTCCAATTTTAAGGCCAAAAACGACAAAAAGAGTTCATGTTGAAATTAACAGCATACTTTAACAGTGCTTTTGGACCCCAAATGCAATAGTAAAACTTACCAATGTCAATGTTAAAGGCATAAAATAAGAGGGGAATGAAGAGCCCTGGGAGATCACTTCCTCAAGGAAGCAATGAGGTGTCCAAAGTGGCCAGGACCATTCATATCAGCTGAAAGAATTGGAGAAAAACACTACCAAGCAAAGAAGGACCACCCCCCTAAAAATCATCTTTATCATGAGAAGCTTCCTCGAGGAAGCAATGAGGTGTCCAAGGTGGCCAGGATCATTCAGATCAGCTGAAAGAATTGGAGAAAAACACTACCAAGCAAACGAGGACCACCCCCCAAAAATCATCTTCTAGAGCATCCAAGACAAAATCATATCCTAAGAGGAAGAGGGCATTTGAAAGGAACTCTTCCCAAGACCTAGCCCCCATACAACAAGGCAAGCAATAAATAAATCTTAAATTTGCAACTTGAACATATCCGCACAATTAAATTATTTGTTCCTAAGATTCCACGATAGATATTAAGCCCCAAGTAAATATGGACAACGTTAATGACCTTCTATTTGGAATTTAAAAAAGCCAAATAATATTACTACATTAGTTACAATAAAATAAAACAGATCTCAAATGCAAAGAAATGCAACCAACTTCGAGATAGTCCCTGCTTCTAGGGCTAGGGCTTGATGCTGAATACGGGACCGGCATTTAATGGTTGCAAGTTCCAAAAACGACCTCTGTTGTCAAGACATGCACAAAGCCATGATGTTTTATATAATCCACATGGTAAAGATGAAACATCCAACAAACACATAGCGAATCCTTGTCCCCTCTTATCCACTTCAAATGTTACAAATGCTCGTTTTGTCTGGAGAGTGTTTTCAACATTTATATCTCTAAATTTACATCTATCTGGCTCAAAATTGGCAGGTTTTGTTCCAGATCGCATCAATCTCATCTTAACAAACAACTCCTCGGTCAAGCTTAATATTTCCTCCATTTCCTCCCCACTCCAACCTAGCCTCCAACCAGCATAATATTCTTCTGCAGTTCCTCCACACGAATCATCTGATGGTTGAACTGAAAAGATACAGCAGATCCTCCTCACTTTAAGGGAGCTAGTGGATAAAATATTTTTGACCTGTATACAGAGGCTCAAGGGCAATTGGAAACCCTGTTGAACTGATATTCCATTCAACTCGTTCTTGTCCATGTTTGCAGCAAAAAGCTCCACGCCAATTGGAATCCTGATAGCCATTCAAACAAACAACTTTAACAGACCAGGACCATTTAGACACCACCACTCACATGTACTTTTATTAGATTACAATATGGGAAAATTGCAAGCAAATATAGAATAATATATAACGTCTCTGGAAAAGCACCAGAAAACAAAAAATTGCAGAATTCAGTCGCTGTAAAATATTATGGTAAGGAATATGCTTGCCTAGATAGCTTTTCAGATAGAGCATGAAAGAACAAATCTGAGTTTTAATTCAGTACTTGTCAATGGATATAGCTATTATGAGTCCAACATTATTTGCTAGGTAATCACTAATTCTGAATTTACCATGGGTTATCTTACAAAGTTCACATCAAATGACAAAGTAAAGTTGGTGTATAGTAGGATGCTCCTATACAGTTCATGATTACAGATATCTCCATAGCCATTTATGCTTTTATGCTATTTTGATGTGATTTCATGAGTAGCTTTATGCTGGTAATCAAAGTCACATGGTTCACGTTCAAGTTTTGAGTTTGGCAACTTTGAAATTTGATTCGAATTTGAATGGCAAGGTTCACATAAGGTTTGTCATTAGGTTCAACTATATATATATATTAATATTAGTAACAATGAGTGGTGACTTGTGACCGTGGTTGATGATGCTATGTGTGTGTATATATTAACTTATATTATTAATTTATTAATTATATAGCTAATTAACTAATATCTGCAGTTAAATTTTAATATATAATATATAGTATATATAATAATAAATAATATACTATTACAATGCAAAAAATTATAAATGATAATAACCATGAGCGGCGACCCATGACTGACCAGTGGCAAGTCACAACCCTGACCTGTCACCTGTTGCAAATAATGTTCACCCTTCACCACAGCCTACAGGTATGGAGTCGACAGTCGCCAGGTTCAGCACTGAGCAGCAAATCACGTAGTGCAACAACGCAGAGATAAGGCCCGAGGGTTAGAACTGGTTCAGTCGACGATATGGAGAGAATGTGCAAAGGTCAACCATTCATTTCTTATTAGAACGGATTTAGGATTGCAATGAGATATGATAAGACTCTGGTTAGAACTCGCAGTAGCACATGAAAGTGGGCCATGGCATTAAATTCAATGAACCCTGCACCAAACCTCCACAAATTTACAACTTTTTGGAGGGTTCACAGAATTTCAAAGTTCAACCTAGAAGTTCAGAAAACCCTATGACTCGGTAATGCACAAACTTGACTCGGTAATGCACAAACTTGAGGTTGACTGTTGTTACATTACATAACTGCTAGCACCTCTGATCTCACTGAGAATAACTGCTTCAGCCTAAATGGTGCAACGGATGGAAAAAGTGATTAAAATGAAAAGATAAAACATGTCTAATCTTAGTTGATAACATATAACGATGTATGTGTTCTTACCTAACTATTTTATGCCCAAATTTATATTTTTTACATTATTTCTATGATAATAATAAAATCCTTGGAAATAAATCTCCAAGAAGCTCTGTGGCACTTTCCTCCATTCCGAGGATGGTACCTAGTGTATAATCGGCATCCTAGACTTAGTGCACCTGACCCCATGGAAATCGAACTGGGGACCTGCACAGCCTACCAAATTCCAGGCAACGTCCTCATAATAGTGGCACCAACCAATTGAGCTATCCCTCAAGGCTACCTTATTAAGTTATTTCTATAATTAAGCTCCAATTGATCCAATTTCAGCCTAAGATCCATCCCAGCAATGAATTTCCAGAAAAGTTTGATGTGTATGTTTTCAGTTCTTGTAGGTTGCATCTTTATATCTTTAGGTAGAAACAATTGCAAGAAAAAAAGAAATATAATTTATAGAATTGGAATCATTGTTAATTTACATATTGAATTTTGTTAAGTTGTGATCGCTGCTGAGATTCCTGTTGGGAGGGAGTGATTTCAGCATCTGTTATTGCCAAAGATACATGTGTATTGTAGGCAGAGTTGCTATTGAACCCAGAAGGGTTTAGAACTTGTCATATACAGAAGCCCAATAAGGATGATATGTTGTTGAATGAGAAGAATAGAGAGATGTTTTGAATATTGATTAGACAGAAGGCATATGATGTTGTACCACCATTGAACCAAAAGGGGTAGTTGAAGGATTTTGATTTTAGATAAAAATTTCTGAGGTAGAACTGACACCGAATCAATGGAGGGAACCAAGTGGCGACAAAATTCAGCATAAGCATATTGATATGACCCTTACAAAAATGACACTCTGGAAAATTATCTTTTACCAAGTCTAAATCAGATTTGTTGTAGGAATATCTTGCTCTGAATTTATTGTCACAAGCAAAAAGTCATCTGTTTCCATTTATTCCATGCTCTAAAAAGAGCTGTCTTTGAAATGTCTCCATGAAAAAGTTAAGTACACCATGTCATATATGTGGCAAGCATCAACTTTTGGTAATTAAACCTTGTGTGCTCTTAAATACCCATTCCAGTTGTAACACAAGTGTGAAACCTACCTTGCAGTTCATGACATTACTGGGTTCAATGATTTCGATGTAAAGAGATACAGCCCAATTTAGGGTTGAAATAAGAATCAAAATTTAATATTTGTAAAGAACCATGATACTCATTACCCACCAAAGATCAAGTGGCTGAACAATGCCAGATATATAATGGGTCTGAATTGGACATGCCATCTCTCCCCCTTTCCCACTATTCTAGATCACAAGGAGATCAAAGTTCAAATGCCAAATTCAAAAGTTGATAATAGATATAGAAATGCACACTATCACCAAGTGCAAATTGAGCTAACTTATGTGTGGAAGATGACCTTAAAGTCTAAGGAAGGTCACTTCGAATAGTTGATCATTCCTTTTGGCTTGTCTAATGCACCATTGGCATTCATTAGTATGATGGATGATATTCTACAACCATTCACATATTCTTTTGAAATCATATTGTAAATTTCCTTTAAAACTCAAACTAGAGCTACACAGTACATTTTAATTTTTACTGATAACCACATATGAATTTCTTTTACTAGTAATGCAGCAAAAAATAAATACTGAGAAATATTCAACAATAATCACACCAATATAGACACAATATTTTTGGGTATGGAAACCCCCGGATAAAACCCAAGATGGGAAAACCGGTGCAACAATCAGATATGAAATTTTATTAAGAAGATATGGAACAATTACTATCCAGTAGGTGAATTCACCCAACCTGGCAAAATAGAACCTCTGCACATCACTAGGAAAATCTAGCAAAATGGTACACCCCCCTACGCAGTTGTATGGCCTCCTGCATCAGCAGTATGACCTCCTACGTCAGCAGTACGACCCTCCTACGTCAACAGTACAACCCTCCTACGCAGCTGTACTGAATCCGTATGGCTGTTGTTAATGTGGCCTCTACCGAGTTGTACGACCTCCTTCTGCGTGAGTGTGTACGGCCATGTGCCTTGCCTGATCTGTCTGTGAATCTTCCAGGTGAGTGCTCCTCCGTCTTCTCTGCAAACTTCTATTTCTAGCTTCTATGTTTGCCTATGTCTCTCACTGTGTGTGTCCTCTCCACCAAATCTTCTTTTAACTTAATGGCCAAGCGAAAACCCTAACCCTCACTATGGATCAATGGATGAGATCCTCTGGTGAGATCAATGGCCAAGATTAGATTAGCCATCACTTAAATTATTTCACTTTTCACTTTATAAAATGACTCCATTAAGTCAAAATCTAATTAGATTAATTAATGTATTTTCCTAAGTCTAAACTTAGGAAAATCACATTAAAACATTTGGCTTCATGTGTAATGTCTTCTAGCATGCAAGGACACATGCAATGATAGAAGACCTTCCTTGTTGCCATTTTCTAAAACTCCCTCTCAACGAGGAAGGGATTCGGTAGCAACCCCAACTTGTCTCTAAACTTCACAAAACTGTGTTTGCAAAGTGCCTTGGTGAAAATGTCAGCCACCTGCTCATCTGTCTAAATGTACTCCAACTGAATGGTTCATTTTTGTACAAAATCTCTCGGGAAGTGATACCGGATATCAATGTGTTTGATCCAGTCATGGAACGCTGCATTTTCAGATAGTCTGATGCCACTTTGATTGTCATAGTGAACCACTGTAGCCTCTAGCTAACACTCGAATAACCCAGAAAGCAACTTCCTTAGTCACATTCCCTCACAAGCAACCATACTAGCTGCCATGTACTCAGCCTCTGTTGAGCTCAATGCAACTGACTTCTGCTTCCTATTGAACCAAGAGACAACCCATGATCCAATGTTGAAGCAGCAACCTAAAGTGCTCTTCTGGTCTTCTACACATCCTGCCCAGTCAGCATCTGTGAAGCCTGCTAACTGTACACTCCTACTGCGCTCATAATCCAACCCATACTCCATTGTAACTCTAATGTAGCGAAGCATGTGCTTTGCAATTCTCCAATGTACTCTTCGAGGGTCCACCATGAATTGGCTCAAAGAGTTGACTACAAATCTAATGGTTGGTCGTGTGTTGACCAGAAACATGAGAAATCTGATAAGTTGGTGATACAGTGTAGGATCAAACCCCTATGATCCAGATGCATCAATCTTCCTCCAGTCGGAAACTAGAGGTATGGTCATGGGTCTGCAATTCCCCATCTTGAATCTCTTCAAGGACCCATCTCTCTGCCAAACCTCAAGACCTAGGAAGTAATGCATCAACCCAAGGTCTTTCATCTCAAACTCTACTGCAAGATTGGACTTGCAGTCCTCGATTAGCCTCTCATCTCCTGTAAGAAAGATATCATCTAATACAACACCAGTATGAGAAATACCTCACCTAACAAGAAGTACAGGTTGTGGTCAGCCTCACTCCGCTGGAATCCCATCTCTCGTAGATAGTTGTTAATCCTCGAGTACCATGCTCGAGGTGCCTGCTTGAGCCCATAAAGAGCTCACTGCAACCTACATACATGTGTCTCCCTATTCTCCACATCGAACCCGTCGGGTTGCTCAATAAATAACTCCTCATGTATAACTCTGTTGAGGAAAGCAATCTCGACGTACATCTAATGAACATGCCAACACATCTCTGCTACTAATGAGAAAACAGTCCAAATAGAGGAAAATCTGGCAACAGAGGCGAAGGTCTCCTCACAATCAATACCTTCCTTCTCTGAAAACCCCTTTCCCACGAAGCGTCCCCTGTACTTCTCCATGCTTTTGTCTGCTACATGATTTACCTTGTAGATCCAGCTGGATCCCACCACCTGTTTCCTTATGGCCTCAACACAACCTCCCATACCTGGTTTTTCATGATGGAGTCATACTCCTCAACCATAGCCTCCTGCCACCCATCATGTTGTGCAGCCTCCTCAAACCTAGAAGGTTCGAAGTTAATCAACTCCGCCATCAATGCCATATAGCTAAGTCTCTCTGGTGGTTTGCTCCACCTCATGGAGCTCTGTGGAAGAGTCACCTACCTGGAATCCTGAACTGTGGACCTAAACCATTTAGGTCGTGGCCTAGTGTCTACTAGTTGCGGCTACAAAATGTCCTCCTTCTACTGCGACTCATCCTCCAACTCAATGACCAAAAGATCATGTCCACCTAACTCCCTCTAACTACCAGAACCTGTGCTCTGTGTCTGTACTTGTATTTGTACCCGTGGCTCCTCCAACTTGACCCTCGAGTCCTATGCTAGTTGTTCTAGTGCTGGTAAGTCAATAGATCTATGTAAGGCTCTGTCCTCATCAAACTAGACATCCCTGCTCACAATGATCCTCTTGCGAGCAGGAATATATACTTTGTATGCCTTCGAAGTCTCATTGTAACCAACAAGTAACCCCTTCTCTCTAGAAGGGTCCAACTTCTTCCTAGTGTCAACATGAATGTGACAATAGTAGACATTACCAAATATGCGCAAGTTGCTCACATCTGGTCTAGTGCCTGTGAAGACCTCCTCGGGTGTCTCTCTCTCAAAAGTAGTGTGGGGGCACCTATTCTGAATTTAAACTACGGTACTGTATGCCTCGACCCATAGGAATAGTAGCAATCCCTGATCAAATAGCATGGCCTTGGATGCTCCTACCAATGTCCTGTTCTTTCCCTCCGCCAGTCCATTTTACTATTGGGTATGAGAAATAGTGTGCTCCTTCTTGATCCCCTCCGATGAATAATACTCCAAGAACTCATTGGAGGTATACTCACCCCCGTTGTTCGTCCTCAATACTCGAATCTTCTTTCATGTCTGGTTCTCTACGAGAGTCTTGAACTCCTGAAACCGCTCAAAGACCTCTGACTTGGCCTTCAAGAAATAGATCCAGGT
This sequence comes from Pseudotsuga menziesii, assembly GCA_001517045.1. Lineage (NCBI taxonomy): Eukaryota > Viridiplantae > Streptophyta > Pinopsida > Pinales > Pinaceae > Pseudotsuga > Pseudotsuga menziesii. The sequence goes on from LPNX011149677.1 coordinate 285,465, forward strand.
CTTCCTGGAATAGTCATCAATGAAAGTGACGCAATAACCGTAGCCACTAAATGATTGGACACTCATGGGTCTGCAAACATCCAAATGCACTAAGTCCAAGGTCCCCTTAGACTTGTGCTCACTCTGTGTGAAAGGTTTTCTGATGTTCTTCCCCAACGCACAACCCTTGCAGTGGTTATGCTTCTCCTCCTGTACCTGAGGAATTCCAATGACTACCTATCTCAAATGCCTCAATGGTCCATGGTGTAAGTGTGGCATCCTCCTATGCCACAAGTCACCCTGACTGCTGCCGCTGCTAACCAAAGCCTTTGCAAACTCGAAGTGTAGTTTGTACACTTTCCCGCTCTGGATCCCAATCACCCAATCCAAACTCCTATCTAACCCCTTGGGCCTGATATACACTCTTATCTCGAAACTTCACCTAAAAGCCCTTGTCCTCCACAGTGGAAACGGATATGACGTTTTTGGTCAACCCCAAAACATACAATACGTCAACAAAACTGAGGGGTTTTCCAAACTCCCTCTGAAACGAAACAGCACCAACTCCCTGCGCTTGATATTGCGCATCATCACCCAGCTCAATGTGGAGATTTAATCCACCTTCTTGCAAGCTCTTGAAGAACCTTTTATGTCCTTTCGTATGACAAGAAGCTCCATTGTCGACATACCAAACACTATTGCATGTGGTGCTTTCCATGCAAGCTATCAAACAAAAATCTTCATCAAAGATCTTGTTGAATTCCTCCACCTCTGCAGATCCTGCCATCTAGGTATTGTTCTTCTTCTTCCTGTCTAGGCACTAGGAGGCAAAGTTTCCTGGCTTGTGGCAGATAAAACACTTGACTTTGGACATGTCAATGTTCTTCTTACCACCCTTCTTTTTCTTTGCCTTACCCTTGCTCTTCCTTGCTAGGGCTAGAGATTCTTCATCCATAATCTGTGGGGCACTGTTGGATGAACCTGAACCTTGACCCTTGCGGGTCTCCTCCTGCACAAAATGATCCCACAATCTTTGCCAGTCATAAAGCTTCTCCCTAGCCACCACACCTTTTACAAAGGTGTCACATGGCTTAGAAAGCCATTGAGAGCTATCTGAACTAGCTCCTCGGCCTTAGTCTTAGAGCCAACTGCTCCAAGCTCGTCTCTGATTTGTGTGAGCCCTGTGAGATAAGGCACCACTCCTTCACCCTTGGCCATCTTGGTATTGCGCATCCTCTTCTGCAACACCATCTTCTAGTTTTTGTTCTTGCTCTGGTAAAGTCCTTCCAAAGCATTCCACATTTCCAATGCGGTCTTCTTCCCGAAAAGGTGAGGGACTATGTGGTCCTTCACCCCATCCAAGATAATCAACATAGCTCTAGAATCTAACTTCTTCCACCTTGCCAACTCTATCAAATCTATGGGCACAACCTTCGTGGAGTTAATGTGCTCCTCTGCATCACTAACATCCCGGATCCTCGTGATCCTTTCTTTCCAAGTAGGAAAGTTTTGAGCCCCTCGGAGTCTATCCTCAACTCTCAATTGTACGACCATAGTAAGGTGTACCTGTCAAACCCTAAATCTAAACTATAGGGTTGGGTCTTTAATAGATCTGCCCTTGATCTATCAATATTGCTACAGTTTCTCATATTTAGGTCAACAGACCTCCGATACGATGTAAATTTCCTTTAAAACTTAAACTAGAGCTACACAATACATTTTTTTTACTAATAACTACACATGAGTTTCTTTTACTAGTAATGCAGCAGAAAATAAATACTGAGAAACATTCAACAATAATCACACCAATATAGACACGGATAAAACCCAAGATGGGAAACTGGTGAAACAAACAGATATGAAATTTTATTAAGAATTCACCTAGCTTGGCAAAATAGAACCTTTGCACATCACTGGGCAAACCCAACAAAAGGGTATGGCCCCTTGCACAGTTGTACGGCCTCCTGCATGAGCAATACGACCCTCATGCGCAGCTGTACGAAATCCGTACGACTGCTATTGCGGTCTCTACCGAGTTGTAAGGCCTCCCCCTGTGTGAGTGTGCACAACCCTGTGCCCTACCTAATCTGTCGACGAATCTTCCAAGTGAGTGCTCCTTCATCTTCTCTGCAAACTTCTCTTTCTGACTTCTTTGTTTGTCTGTGTCTCTCACTGTGTGTGTCCTCTCCACCAAATCTTCTTTTAACTCAATGGTCAAGCGAAAACCCTAACCCTCACTATAGATCAATGGATGAGATGCTTCGGTGAGATCAATGGCCAAGATTAGATTAGCCATCACTTAAATTATTTCACTTTTCACTTTATAAAAGTGACTCCATTAAGTCAAAATCAATTTAGATTAATTAATGTATTTTCCTAAGTCTAAACTTAGGAAAAGCACATTAATAAATGTGCCTACCTGTTTAATGTCTTCTAGCATGCAAGGACACATGCAATGATAGAAGGCCTTCCTTGTTGCCACTTTCTAACACATACCTTGATGACATCCTCATCTTTAGAAAAAACTAGGAAGAGTATATGATGCACATTCAATAAGCATTGAGAAACCCTACAACAACACAGATTATATGCCAACCTATGTCAACCTAGAGAAGTGTGTTAGCTTTCAGAGTTACTCAAAAAGTCTTTACACCACATTTGGGGGTGCCTCGAGAGCTTTGGGGTACATAGTGTATGATTAGCCCCTAGATTGTCTTTGATGGATTTGCACATTGGAAGTGGCTTACTTATTCGTTGCTTGACCTCAGTTGGATGCTTGCATGACACTCTTCCTTGAAGTGTTATAGATCTTCAAATAGCTTGGTGACATTCTACATCTTGGCCACATGGAGGAGGTTGCTTGCTTAGAGATTGCTCTGCATGGAGGAGTGTTTGCCAGTCAGAAGGAGGGCATTGATCCTAGACAACATGGTATAGCTTGGATGCTTGCATGGAGGCATGGAGTTGACTTAAGGATGTTGCATAATGACAATGTTCATACGAGGAGGGTGAACCCAATGGAGTGCATGGCTTAGGATGTGTTTTGGAGTTCTTGGAGGCTTTGAGGAGTGTCGGACATATCTCAAGGAACACCTTGGCATTGGAGCCTTATTCGTTTTACAACATTACCGTGGAGCTTGACATGTGTACTATTAAAGTCCTACCCTAACCCCCATACTTTATCAATGTACAAGGCCATAAATAATAAGACCCATTAGATAGGTAGTAGGTATGACTTAATGTAAAAGGGCCCTCTTTATTGAATAACCCTTATTAATAACAAGACCACAAGTAGTTAGTACTTTGGCTATTGAAGCCTATCTATATAGTAGTAGCCTATGTAATGTTTAATCAATAATTGTGAATGCATTTGGAGCTTTGCTATCAATGGTTTCCCAATTGAAGAGGCAAGTGAACATAGCTCCCTATTTTGAATATCTATCATAAAAGAGACTTTTTTTTAGTTTTATATCTCTCGTGTTTTTCTTTCGTTGCTCTATACTTTTGGATTAAAGTACATTACAACTGGTATCAAAGCTATTTCTTGGGCCAAAAAAGGCGAAGAAGTTTTAATCCTAGGCTTCAACTCCTTCAAACAAGACATGTTGGCAATTTCGCTTCTATTCTTTTTCTACAATGTTTCAAGGTCTGAAATTTGAGGATCCATTGCAAACATGCGAAATTAATGTGTCCAAATTTCACCTTTTGGGTTGCAATACTTTCAGGGATACACTGTCTAAGTTAGGTGTTTTGGCTAGCCCATACAATTAACCTTGAACAAGTGTTTTGGGTAAAATTGTTATATCTGGAGTTTGAAAGACCTAAATTGAGTGCCACCAATTGTATTGGGAAGAAGACGAACCACAATGTTTCTAGCAAAAATTTCATATTCAAATCTAAAGAATTGGACGCATGACAAAGGATACAATTTCGCTCATCTGAGAAGACCAAATCAACAAGTTTTGGGGAAATTGCCCTTATTTTTTGTTGGCAAATCAGATTTTAGTAAAACTTGTGGCATTGCAGAGTAGACATATTGTTTCCCGCTGATGTGCACACCGTCAGCAGAAATATTTCGAAAGTTGTTTCCCCAAAGGGAAAAGTGTGGCCTTGGGGGCAAGCAAAGAGTCAGGTATTATCACTTGATCCCGACTCCTTTGTTTAGGCAAACTCCTAATGAAGCCATGGGGAGTAGACCCTACAAAGAGTTTCTAAGGCTCGTGTTTTAAAAAGTTTTTATTGGTGTATGATGAGGATGGGTATTTTTTAGGAGTTTTTTAAAGAGATTTATAATAACAGTTTAATGATCCAAGTATGTACTTGCAAGATAATTAAATATGCACAACCACTTGATAATGACGATTTAAAAGTAAAGCATCCATAGCATGATATGAAAATAGATAAAACAAGTGCTCCAGATAGATAATAAGCAAATGTATAATTAATAAGACCAGTGCCAAATAGAGTCAAGGTAATGCTTGGGATGCTTGAAACAAGTCTTGGGTGTGCTTGAGAACATTTTGCAAGTGTTCTTGGTAGATTTTATTGTAAATTTTAGGGGTGAAGTTGATTATTACAAGGGAAGGGAATCTCCAAGATATACCTTTCGATACTGGAGATATGTCCAGATAATAGTCTAAGTGGTTCCGTACAAGAACATGTGGGTTGTCTAAAGTCTCTAAAGCGGTGTTCAACACTACACCAACAAGGATGTAGTCTAACTGTGCTTTCAAGGTCTCGGTACAGTGGTTCCCACGATCTCAACCAAAATTTGCCCACTTTTGATTATTAGCGATCAACGCCGTATTTTCGCTAGTTTTCTTGGGAGAGTGTTTTATTTATGGTTGAAGTGGATTAAAATGTCAAGATTTAATGAATCTACAACTGTTTCTGAGTATTCCACAAGTGGGCAGAGCATACACAGTGTAGTAAATGTAAATTCCAATTTTATTAAATGTTTTGAACAAGAACCATCGAAAAACTCTTCAATAGAGAGCACTCTTGATCCGCCTTATGGCGAGATTCAAGAGATTTATGGAAAAGGTAAACAAAATGCTAAAGTAAATGAACTAAAAATTAAACAACAAACTCTCCGACGAAGAGCACTCTTGATCCACTTTTCGGTGAGATTCAAGAGATTTTATGTTCTTTTTAGCAATTTTTATGAAAACAAGAAATCTAATCTAAGGCAAAAAAAAAAACCTCTCCAATAGAGAGTGCTCTTGATCCACTTTTCAATGAGATTCAAGAGACTTTATGTTCGGTTTAGCAATTTATATGAGATAAAAAAAACTTTTCAAAAGATGAAGCTAACCTTTCCTATTCTACTCTAACAATTTATTGTGCGGTTATAAAGCAAAGTAAAGAGCGAAAATAGACAATGGACGATACGGCTTCCCCCAAATGGGGGAAGTGAGGTGTGGGAGACTTTATCCCACTTGCTCTTTATTAATTATTGCAATGCTTTGATGTTTGGGGCTCCCTTTTGATCTTGGAAAGTGATCAAAAAGGCCTACAAAGCATTCCAGAGAAGGGCAATGAAGAAGGGGAAATTAGAGGTGATTTGAGGAGCCTGAAACCTCGAAATTTCGCCAGCACTTCCATTTAACCTGTCACGAAAAGGCAAAAACCAGCAAGCTATGTATTTGTAAATCAGTGGGTTAGTCAATAAAATACAATAAAAAAATACAAACTTAGTACTTGTCGAAAGATAGAAAGAATATACTACTTCAAGTACTAAAGCTAAAAGGCTAGATCTAAGCTTTTGATAAAGTAAACTTAGAAAATTTCTTAGATCTATATAACAAGAGATAAAATGATAAACTTTAAGTCTTAGATCTACTTGTTATGAGGCAAAAAAAAGGTAACTAGAAAGAAAGAGTTTAGATTTTCAGGAGATGGATGAACACTTCAAGCCCTTGCTTGATTCTTTGCTAATGGCTTTGGAGTCCCTGCAACAAAGATTAGCTTCTAAAGAGGATGTCGAAGAAGGAGAAGAAACAACTTAGTTCAACGCTTCCTTTGGATTTTGTGACCTGCAAAACTATAAAACAACCCTAGCAAAGATTGGATTAGATCTAGTATGTTTGAAGAAGAAAAAGTCAGAGAACCTCAATACAACTGAATATAGCCAGTTACTCCTACATCTTTCAAATCCAAATCATAAGCAAGCAACTTAACAATTGTAAATGCTTACTCTACGTATCATGAATGATCCTCTAAGCTAGATATATCAACACAAATTGAGCAAGAGCAATTTTAAACAATACAATATCACCCCATTAGCATAACATTCCTCAAATGACACAAGGTAGACCTCCGAAGTCTTCAACTTTATTATTCAAAATAGCAGCAACATTACAATAAGCAGAGGTTCCTTCCATCCCTCTCAAATGGGGAAGAAGGCATCGCTTTTATAACAAAACCCAGCCCCAGGGGGGGCACCAATCAACTGAAGATCAACGCGGAGTGTAACTGAGTTCAACTGAACTAATCATAAGAGGAACTGGAGAGGTAGATGCCACCTCTCCTACCAACTCATTCCCCAAAGGCCACATCACCCAACCACTTCACCAAACTCCCACACGTGTGAGTCTTTAATCCTCACGTGAACCGTACGAAATTGATGTGAAGGAATAATTTGATGAAAGGTTTGTCAACATTATGCCACACTCCACGTTTTAATATACCATGCTTTAATTCATATGTTTTAAGTGGAGAGGGGTCCACCCCACTCCCACTCACCACAACCTTCATGAGTCTTCACTTCATGTAGACGTCATCCTTTCCTTAAAACAATTCGTAAACACCATGATACACAATTCATTTGTATTAGAAAGATATACCATGGTTTTAAATTAGTATTTCTTAAGTGGAGAGGGGTCCACCCCATTTCTTAAGTGGAGAGGGGTCCACCCCAATCCCACTCACCTTACTCTCAAATAGCGTGAATCTTCACTTCATGTTGACGTCATCCTTTCCTTAAAACAACTCATAACAATTTTTTTCACCAAAGTTTTAACTTGCCATTACTTTGAAGTGGGTCGCATGGCATGAGGGACCCATCTCCATGTCATCCCCACCTTTAAAATATTATTTTTTGAATTTTTTGAATTTTTTACTTTAGTGCATTTTCTCAAAATTTAGCATTTAAATGCCATTTTGGTGTTCTGTTAGCCAAATAGCACTTGCTGGGGTGTTTTAGCTGCCCGAAACATAGTTAAAGTGGCCACTAGCTAAAGATGCTACTCTGAGCTTGAAAATGAGCCCAACCACGCCAAAAACGGACTCCGGGTCATACTTTTTTTTACATTTTGAATTTTTCCATTTAAATCATTAAAAATGGCTTAAAAAACGGAAAAAAAAATTATCTTTCTCGAAATCGAACGAAACTCTAGGGGGGACCTAGTACATGTCCATACAACTCAAAAACAATGCCCAACACGATTATATACATCGACAAATGAACTTTAAATACCTCCTAAGGCCTAACCACCAAGACGAAAAAATTCCAGCTTTGGAGGAACAATGAAAAACTCGAAAATTATACATTGCTTATTCAGCATTGCATAATTGACAAGGGAAAAAACACCTTGGAATAATCGGATTGATAGCCCAGTCCTATGAAGCCAAGTCCTTTACAAAACGTTTGTCGTGTTAGAGCATTTATTACAACGCCCCCAAGGGGTATGAACATGCATTTTATTAAAAAAGAGGCCCAAAAAAGGCCTTGATGAACCACGTAACCTTCTGAGCACTGACAATGAACAGTTGACTTGGTCAATGCTCTGGCGACTCACTGAAAATACACTAAGTGCAGAATTAGTGGATAACACATATCAAACTACTGCAAAACAAAATTTTGGACTCTGAGCTACAAAAATTTCATAGTTACAAAAACCTCAAAGCTATCTCCAAATCGGGATTTTACAAGGTGTTTGTGCTTATTTCAAAATTTTGGCCCCAAACACTACCTTGAAAAGTAAGTTATTTTCCAATAATAGTAAAGCTCTTTCTCAGGTTAACAAGCTCAGTTTTTATATTTTTTTTAGAGATGTGTTCCAATGTCTTTAAATAACACAGAGATTTGTACTCATTCAGCAAATAAACTTGCGGATGGGGAAGCATACATGCAGAAAATACAAGTGCTATGAAGTCACATTGTTAGACACCCTTATAACCTTTGTTGATACCCCTTCGAGTAGTACTTTATTAGACAACACCTATATACGGAATTTCACTTCCACGTATCCTTGAGTATATCAAAGTACCCATATGTATACTTGGAACTAACCTTAGATAAATTGATCAAACATCTCGTTGATATAGTACACCAAGAACAACACTCAGGGAGATCACTCTCTAGTACCTAGATAGTCAAGCAGTACAACTAAAGGCATGGTCATGTTGAAGTTTGTAGTGAGGATAGGTGCTTTTACGTTGGCTTGTGTCTAGCACGTGGAAGCATCCTCAAATTGTAACTCTCTTTGTAAAAGTGACTTTTATAATACTTTATGTAAAAGGTCAATTAGCCCATGATATTATGGGTGCAATGGCATTGGGTGTTCCATGGTATTAACATAAAGTGAATGTTATAAGAGTCTATGGAGAGTTGTAGAAGACAAGTCATTGTCAGTGTGTGTGAGAAACATTGAGAATGAGTGATCACAGTTGCAAGAGATAGATTTCCACTTCTGGTGAGCAGTCTAGATCTCAGTTTGAGCTAACACCCTTTCTAGGGAAGAGTGACTTCTCTATTGTCTATTGGATCCAGGGTGGTTCTAAGGTTTGTCTATCCAGCTTGAAGAGAGGATTTGGGGCACCTTCATGTGTGTTTTTGTCCAAATCCAGAGGGTTTATCCATAGGACAATTGTAGTGTTGTAGTAATTAAATCCAATAATAAGAAGAAGATAAACCAATAGTTGGTTTTCCCCACTTGGGGTTTCCAAAGTAAATCCTTGTGTCTATTTTGTGTGGTTGCATTTTGTTATGCTATACATTTATGGTTTCTTATGCAGTTGTATTTTCAGTAATTAATGTTCAGTAGTTAACTTAAAGATATATTAATAGTTGTTTCTAATTAAGAGTTGTATAAGGGTATAAAAGTTAACATGGTATCAAAGCTAGTTTCGGTTTGAGGAGAAATTTGGTGGGACACATTTGGAAAAATGATGGTTGAATTACGGAAGTTTTTCTGTAAGACTAGGTTACAGATTCTACAGGGATTGTGGAAGATTTTGTTGTCATTGTCTACAAGGTTGAGGACAGATGACTAGTTAGATGGGGTGTCTACCAGTGGTAAGGAGGATGAGTCCTCACTCATCACATGTCTTTATAGCTCAATGTCCACCAGTGTGTCATACATTGACAATGGTGCTTTATCTCAAATGACTAGAGTACGAGACTAGTTCACCAGTCTAAAGGAGCATAGCTCGAACTTCCACATTGAGCATGGGGACAACCCCAAGTATAGACAAGCATGCACAAGGACTCTGAAGTTTTAAAGGGAGTCCGAGAAGGCATTATTGGTGAAAAACATACTATACGTACCAAGGTTGCAGAAGAATTTGATTTCAATTTTTGACTTGGAGACAAATGGTTTGAGGTAACTTTTTGAGATAGGAAAGTCTACATCCATCCCAAGAGATTTAGTTTCAGCTTAGCAAGGTAATTGAAGTCAAAAGAAACAAGTTGTACATACTCCAATTCAAATCTGCCAGTGTGTTTGTGATCAATAGCAGCATTCATGATGGCGAGTTATGGGATAAACAAATGGCACATTTGCATCATGGAGCACTCAAAGTGCTCAAGGACATAGTGATCATTTTGCCTTCTTTCGATACAGATCATCACAATGTATGCAAAGGGTGTGCCATGGGAAAGTATGCCAAGAACGCAATTCCCAGAAGCGATAACAAGTCCAAAGGGGTCTTGGAACTGATCCATTTAGATATTTGTGGGCCCATGTCAACCCTATCTATTGGAGGGTTCAACTATTATATGAGTTTCATAGATGACCATTCTAGGACATGGATCTTCTTGTTGCCTTACACGCACCTGGGGGTTAGCGCAACAAAAATCTTCAAGTTGCTCGGTGCGTCCTTGGGGGCAAGTCTCAAGTCAGGTGCTGTCACCTGATCCTGAATCCTCCGTTTAGGAAAACTACTAACGAAGCCAAGGGGGGTAGTCCCTAGAAAAGAGTTGTTAAGGCTCTTATTAGTAATTAGTTGTGGATGGGATTGCTTTTTAGGAGTTTTCAGTGATAGATTGAAACAAGCTACTGCAATTTATGGGTTAGTTCAACAACATAAAAAGATATGGCATTCATAACATGATATGACTTAAAGAAAAAATAAGGATACAAATTAAACCAGTGCCTACTGACTACTACGGACTTTTCGAAAAAACCCTACATCAAACTACTTCTTGTCGCCTTTCACACACCTAGGGGGAATGTGGCAAAAATATTCAAGCCACTTGGTGTGTCCTTGGGGCAAGTCTCAAGTCAAGGCTGACACCTTGTTCTTGACTCCTACATTTAGTCCAACTCCTAACGAAGCCAAGGGGGGTAGACCCTAAGAGTTGCTAAGGTTGATTAGGCTTTAGTGGTAATGGTTTAGATGAGTGAGTTTTTTAGGATTTTTTTAAATAGCAACAACAAAACAAGAGATTTGTAAGATGAACTAATTACAACAACATCAATAGCACAAGAGTTTTAATTGAAACATTCAACTCATAAATTATACATATAGAAAAATATAGACCATTGTTGAATAAAAATGGAGTCATAAGATTGTATGTGCTGAAAATGTAGAAGTAGATGTTTTGCAATTGTCTCTTGGTAAGTTTTAAATTATTGTGAAAAAATGAGTGATTTAGATTTGGGGGAAGGGAACTCCAAATATACTCGGAGGTATGAGGAGTATGTCCAAAACCCTTATCCGATGCAGTTCCACGTGAGGAATTTGTGGACTGGATCAGAGCCTCTGAGACGTGTCCAACACTACACCAACAAGAGTGTAGCCTGACGATGTCCCAAGGTCACCACCCAATTGTTCTCGCTTCCTATGTGAACTTTCCCCGCAACGAATCAAATCGAGGCGTTGGATTTTCGCCTTGGGAGGTCAATTCAAATGTGAGACTAATTAGACTAGTCACCCATGTTGCTTTAGAAGCATCCAACTGTTCGGTTGAACTGCAGCGGTGCAGAGAATACACAACAGAGTCTTGTAGATTTTAAGGATTTTAATCACCATTTTTTGGTTGTTTAAAAAAGAAAAAGAACCTCCAGAAATCTCTTTTGGTTCAAATGAACCTCAATCGGGAAAGCAAGGAGGGGTTAATTTTTATATGAGAAGCAAAACATTAACACAATAAACAAACCGAAGGTTTTCTAATTAAACCTACCATGCATCTCTTTCCCCTTTCGGCTGACTCGAGAAGTCGTGGGGTTAGTATTTGTTTTACTTTTGATAATAAAAAAGAATGCATAGATCAAAGTATACTACTCTACAAAAGAAACTAACTAAACAGGAAAAACATGAAAATGGCACCGACACAAATCCCCCCTTGGGGGATGGGGAGTGGGCTCTGAAGAGCCTACTCCAAAGACTTTAATTAAGCTTGATTACAATGCTTGTTAGAAAAATCCACTTGGTTCTTATAGAAGATGAACCCAAGGGCTTACAAAACTCTCAAAAAGTGGTTGCGGAAGAAGGGGAGAATCCTGGGGAGCTTTGGATGGTCCAAATGTCAGTTTTCGGGCAACACTTCATCATCTTTTTGAATGGACCTGCTAAAAAACAAGCTTTTATCAGTAGAAAGTACCCAAACACACTTTAAAAGTGCCTATGGACAACACAAAAATTTGAAAAATTCTAAGTTAAACAATTAATTCAGAAGAAAAGCGAATAACTAAGAAGATTGGGATTGAAACCCAACTTATTAGGGTCTTGGATAGCCTTTGCAAGGCTTCCAATAAGGAACCTGATGCTAGAGATTCTTATTATTTGAATGAAAGAAATACTCCTTCTAAGCAAGCTTGAGATTTAAATTGAGAAACTACTTGCAACAGATAGAGTTTTACTTAACCAAATCTAGGTGTATGAGATAAAGATATTTGAAACAAAACTAGATCTACAATGCTAGCTTATAACTAAGATCTGAAATAGATATGCTCTTAAAATTAAGATCTTGAAATACAAGCTAGATCAGTAACTAGAACCGTGAGAAATTTAAATTTTTTGAGGAAGAAGGTTAAGAGCCCTGGTGAAAAGAATCAGCAATTGAAGATCGGTTGAAATGCTTCAAGAGGACAATGTTTCTTGAAAGGTGAGCAGAGAGTAGGAGAAACAAACTAGATCTCCTTCAAATCCACCCAAGAGAAACCTGAAAGACACTTGCACTTGGATAAACTTGTTAAAAGGTTAGTGAAATCCAAAATGTGAATGAAGAGAGCATACTCACAAACAAGTAAATATGCAAAATCTTGAATTTGATTTAATTGTGACCTTGTTGAGTCCTCTATAATCTATGCATACCCTGAAGGACCCATCCTTCTTTCAAACTAGCACTACTGGAGCGGCATAACGGCTTCTGGTTTTTGAAATAACTCCACATTTTAACAAATCTTGGGTCAACCTCTCAATTTATGTCTTGTAATGATGGGGATATCTATATGGTCTGATGTTTACAGGTTTTGCCCCTGGCTCTAGCTGAATTAAGTGCTTTGTCTCCATGTTTGGTGGGATCTCCATTGAAAGCTTTTGGAACACCTTGTGATGTTTTTGGATTAGCTCTTGTATCTCCGGAGGGTTGCAGTCAACTCCTTCACATGTTAGCAGCTCCATCTCTTGACATTGAATTACGTAAGCAGGTGCTCCTTTTCGAAATAGCCTTTCCATCTGATGTGATGTAACCAATTGAGTTTGGGGTGGCTGGAAATGTACACCTTGTACTCTTCCCCTAGCTAATTGAACTGGATGAAGTGCTCTTGATGGTTAGCGAAGTAAGTACCAATGTTTGCAACCATTGAATTCCCAACATAATGTCTACTCCTCCAAGAGGTATAGAAAAGAAGTCGGATTCTAGATTATACTCCTGCATTTGTAATTTAACCTTGTGACATTTTCCCACATTTTCAATCTTTTTGTCGTCTGCTACCATAACCTTCATGTTAGGCATTGGATAAACAAATAAGTTGAATACCTTAGCAAGATTAACATTAATAAAGTTATGTGTACTGCCACTATCTATGAGAATCGAAACATTGTTGTTTTTATATGTCCTTTTAGCTTCAATGTTTGTGGTCGGGGTATCCCTGTAATGGAGGCTAATGAGATCTTTGGTGTATCATCTTCTAGTTCTAAGTGGCAATCATGTTGGGTTCTTGAATCTTCCTCGCTTGACTCTTCACATTCTAAGATTTTTTCCTCTTCTTCAGCTTCGCACGCATACAACTTTTGGGGGTTCCTTAAGATCCCATTTTTCTCCACAACATTTGCACTTTCCTTCCCTCATCCTTTGGGCTTCTAAACTAGGTTTTGCTCCTTCTCCCTTAAATGCAGTGGTGTATACCTTGAAGTTCTCGTATTCGCTGATTAGGGAGGATTCCTCTTGGAATAGTTTTTTGTCGAAACTACCTTGAGTGGATCGTTTAAACTTGTTCTCGATGATCTTGGCCTTACGTCTTGCCTCCCCCATGGTAGAAGTGTTATGTAATTCTAACTCTTCCCGAATGTGCGTTTTTGGTCCATGTATATATGATTGCAAACGTTGGTCATCGGTTAGTTCTGGAACTCAAGTTGCCAAATCTTCCCAATCACATGTGTACTCATCTATACTGCCCTTTTGTTGCAACTGTTGAATTTTACAGGTTAGATGGATTTTAATACCAGTAATAAACTTCAATACATGAACATATAAAAACTTCAGTAAAATTTAAATTGTAATAAAACATAGCAACATAACTTCCATCTTTATCAACTTAACGCTATGTTGGTCACTGCGTTAATTTTAACGCTTTGCTGGTCACTGCGTTAAAGTTTATCATTGATATGTTTCACGGAATGTCATGTACAGAAACATAATAAATAACATGTACAGAAAAATACTTCTCAAATAAACTACAAATAAACTACAGAGTATTACTAGGTTAGAGAATCATAAACATTATTGGATCCGCCTTATACTCATGAGTTTGATCTTGTCACTGAAAGGACAAGTCAAACTTGGTTAAACCATATGCATACCTTGAGAGAGATAGAGTTCAAGTAGAAGTAAACAGACCTTCAATCAAATTCATAATCACGCTACTAATACAATGTAGCAATCAATATATACCATCACAGTAGCTAGAAGATCTTGGAGTCTACTTCGGATAACCCAGTCCGTGGAGTAGACTAAAGTATGCAGGGGCAGCCATGGGCTATCCAATTCGTGGATCAGATAGAGCATGGAGGGATCACGCTGGGAAGGTATCGGCAGCCAACATTTGGAGCCGCCAAACAAAGTAAACGCGTACCAGTGGAGTCACGTGCAGGTAGCAGCCGGCAGAAAAGAAAAAAAACCAGATCAGTGTGGGCAGCCACACAGGAAAAAAGCAGGCAGCCAGCAAAGGAAAACCCCGTGAACAAAACGACAGACAGCTCGTGAAGGAAAATAGTCTATGAAGGAAAAACAACTGAGATAAAACTCAGCTGGTAAATAAACGAATCGCAGAAGTCAAATCACCGAGAGATCAAACAAAGCCTGTGAAAGGTAAAAGCGCAGAGATAAATCATGCAGAGCCCATGAAGGATGAGATCGCAAACAGCCGTGAAAGAACACGTGAAGGTAACTGGAGAGGCTTCCAAAAATTCGATGATCACATAAAAGAAAACCTCATCTATTGATAATATTAAATGGTGTAATAGATTCACGTTGAGGTCCACAATAACCATAATAAAATGACCAAACCATAAAATAAAAAATGGACCAATAATCAAACAATAAAGTAAATAATATTAAATAATCCAAACCATAAAATAATAGGTTTGACCACTAACCCTATTATAAAATACTCAAAACGGTAATCATAAAATAAAGGTCTTAAGATGAGACTTCATGGTAAAAAAGTCTTTATTTATAAAATCTTTATGATTAATTAAAGAATTTATAATAAAGTCATAAAGTGAAAGTCCAAAAAGTCCAAACATAAAGTGAATGGTCCAAAACCATAAGTGGGTTAAAGGGTCCTTTAAACAAAACATAAGGTAACAATAACAATACAAGGTCCAATTGTCTTTAATAAACAATTAGGTAAATATAATCCATAAAGTAGGAGTCATCATAATCAATGGTGCACACAAGTGAGAGTGCTAGGACCAAGTAAGAATAGGACCATGAGTCAACAACCACAAGATCAAAGTGAAATGTAAAGGTGGACAAGCATTCAAATAGGACCAACAAGACCAACAAGACCAAAGATTTTTCTCTCTCTCAAGGTACATAGTTTCATATATTTTCTCATCACTGTATAAGGGGGAAGATCCAAACGGATGGTACAATCATTTTGTCCTTAACACTACTCCTAAGGGTTAGGTGCTAGGGACATCATCAAGGGGTGGCCAGTCCCTTGAGAAGCAATCTAGCAATAACCGATTAGGAGAGGGGACATCATTATCTTCCATTCTTAATGAATGGTTTTCAACCTTAGGCTGAGTTTCAGTCTCACACTGAATCATGTTGATCAATCCCTAGACCCTGATCAGGTCCTGCATTCTCTCGCAGAATGGTTCTCAGTACTAAGCTGAGTTTAAGTCTCACACTAAAAGTTGATCAACTACCTGCAGGACCTACTTGGACATCATGTCCCTGGTCCCATACCAAAATATATCTCTGCCTCTACCTACAGGCTCTACTTGGACATCACATCCCTGGTCCCAGACCAGAATACCCTAGAGGCATATAGGTGCCCTAGCCACATGCTAGGGGCTTTGCCATGGCATCTATCTGCTTGGTCCTAGACCAAGAACCCTAGGAGACTACTGGGGGGACTAGGGTACCTTCTAGGGTCTTACTCTGTCCTAGTAAACTGACTAGCAAACCATTCTTTGAGAATGGGTCTCCCAGCTGCACTAACTTTAGCAGCAACCTCGTGATCTTGGCAAAGAAGTCTTTCACAATTACGCCTTGAAACCTTTTAAGAAGATCATTTTTAAAGGTGTTCCAATTGAAGGAACAGACTCGAGTTGTCATCTTCCACCACATGTACCAATTGTACGCATTTCCCCCTAAATGCATGGCAACATACTTAATCTTCTCGCTGTCGTAGGGTATGTTATGGATATCAAAGTATTACTCGTCCTTATTGATCCATGCGATGCATTGCTTCTCATCCCCATCAAATTTGGGTAACTCTAGTTTTACCCTTATCTGGTATATGTGTGCTTGGGGAATTGATATCAACAGAATGTTAAAGAGAGGAACTTCGTGTGGTGGCATCGTGTCGGGTTGGCCCAGTGATTTAGGTGTATTTGGAGGTGTAATGAAAGGGTCTAGGTTATAACTAGGTGGGGGATTTGAGGTGTGTGACGGTAGTCTGGCCAAGATAATGTTGAAAGTTTCTTATGTCTTCCTTTGTTTTGCTTGCAATGTATTGATGCCTTGATCTAGTCCAGCCTTGAGCCCTTTTAGATCATTATTGTTTTTGTCGATGTCCGCTTTGAGTTATGCATGTCCAATCTGGCATTGATATCTCCCATTTTGACAACTACTGGGATTTTTTCTGCGGTGAATCTTAATTTGTTTTTATTGGTTGTTTGAAGCCAACTTTTTTTTATAATATATCAATAATAATTTTTTTTATAATATAATAATATTTTTTCTATATGATTGTAATAATAATAATATTAATATTATTATATTTTTTTAACAATATTTCTTTTTGTAAAAATATTGGTCAACGTGGGTGGGTAGGTCAATGTGGTCGTGGAGAGTCGAACTGGTGGTGGGTGGCGACGCATGGAGAAGAAACGGAGATGCAAAGGGAAACGAAGTGGGAACTGCGACGAATTGGAAGGCGACGTGAAGAGTTGCGTGCAGGGGTTGGAGCAGCGCGTGTGGTAGTGGAAGGGAGTGGAGAGCGGTAGAGGAGGGAGGAAGTTGGGCGACGGGGGAAGCGTGGACCGGAAGTGGAGGACGCAGCAGGGGAGCAGCGTGGTCGTGGACGTGGGCAAGAGGAGGAGCAGCAGGCGTGGGAGGAGGATCAGCGACCGCAAGAGGAGGAACAGTGGGTGTTGTCTGCCGATTGCACACCAGCAGCAGAAATCTTCCGAAAGTTGTCTCCTCACTTGAGAAAGTGGGAGAGGTGTGACCTTGGGGGCAACCACAAAGCTAGGTACTGTCACCTACCCCTAGCTCCTCCGTTTAGGCTAACTCCTAACGAAGCCAAGGGGGGTAGTCCCTAACAAAGAGTTTTCTATGGCTCAATGTTTTAAGTTAATTTTTAGATGTTTCGGATGCAGATGGGTGTTGTTTAGGAGTTATTGTGATTTAAAATGATTAATGTGATGAATTGAGCACAAGACAAAGCAATCCACGTTGCTATCACTGGAATTGAAAGATAGACAAATATTTGAAAACTTCACGAAATAGATAAAGCATTCACAGATATGATCTATAATCAAACATTCGATGGACAAATGGCCCAAATTATCAACAATGCGTAAAAGATAGGACCAGTGCCTATGGAGTCAACATATCAGAAATGCTTCGAATGTAAATATGATGTGAATCCCAAAAGATGCCAGTGAATGTGAGGTTTTGCAAGTGCTCTTGGTAAGTTTTAAGAGTTTTTACTTGTGATCTTCGCTTATGGTAGCTGAATGTCCTAACCGGTAATACCTTCAGTGGCTCCGTTTGAAGACATGATGGACTTGTCTGGGGTCAAAGGTAAATGTTCAATAACTTAACTACCATTGCCCAGATTAGGTAGCCCGACGCCTACACTTAAAATTTGTCCACATGCCTCAGTATTTATCGAACAACGCCGATGCGTTGGCTATGGGGAAAAGTTTTAGTTAAGTTCCTCTTGTGGGGTTTAGAGATCCAATGCCATTTCTGGGTATTCCGATCTAGGATCGGTCAGAGCATACTCTGGCAAGGAGGAAAGGAGGTTAATTAATTAAAAGAGGTGTGAGTTGCAAATTTTATTAAGTTAATTAATTAAAACTCTCCAATAGAGAACGCTTTTGACCTCGTCTTATGACCTTGGTTCAAGAGACTTAGCTAATCTATATGAAGCTAATGCAAGGATTATGCAAATCTAAAATGCTCTCCGATAGCGAGTGTTCTTGACTTGTGTTCTTGCAAGTTCAAGAGTCTTACTTATGGATTATTAATTGATTAAACAAGCACAAGATGATATTAGTTGCTTAAACTCTTCGATAGAGAGCACTCTTGATCCACCTTATGGTGAGATTCAAGAGATTTAAGTAGTTGATTAATCTTAGAAAGATAAACAATTTAAACTGAATAATCAACTTAAAAGTGATGAATTACCAATTAATGATCTAAGCATGAGATGTAATGAATGATGAAAACTAGCACTACTCAAAGCATACACACAACACAAGCCTCCCCAAATGGGGGAGGAAGAGAGTGGGGACTTAAAAACCGCACTCAAACAGAGATCTTTTATTAAACTTTATACAATGTGCCTTAAGGAACCTGATCCTTGAAAGGACTTTTCAGATAAAGGCAAAGTAACTCTACAAAAATTATAACCTGTAAAAATGAGAGTGCCTGTATTTTTACTATTGAGATCTTTTATTAAACTTTGAAAAGGGTAAAAGGAAGAAGTTTGAAGAGAGTAAAAAGAACAAAAGGAAAGGGGGTTGAAATAATAGAAGATGAGAGAAGGAAGGCAAACAAACTAAGCAAGGATCAAAACGAAAGAAATGGGAGAATAGGGCAGCCAACTAAGAAACTAAGGGATGAACAAAATTAAAGAAAACGGGACAGCGAACCATGAAATAAGTGACTGTCATAAAAAGTACAAAACGGAACAGCGAACCATGAAATAAGTGTCTATCATAAAAAGTGCAAAAAGGGACAGCAAACAAAAAGTAAAAGAAATGGCCAAAAACAAGGCTAAAGGACGCCCAAAAACTAGGGCAAAAAGAGGCAAACAAGGGAAAAAAGCTAGGGCACACTAGGGCTGTCCAAAAAGAGAAAGAGGGCTGATAAAAAGGTACTAACAGGGCAGCAATAAAGAAGAGGTAAAAGAAACAAAACAAAGCGACCGAAAGAAAAGGGATTAAGAAGAGGAACAATGGGAGGTTTTTTGCAGCTTAATTCTTTAAGTTTTTTGCCAATTTTTCCCGCTTAACCTGTCATGGAGAGAGAAAAAACCAGCAAGCTATTTACCTACAAAATGATGGGTTAAATAATAGATAATACTACAAAAATACACCTAGCATTTGAGCAAAATATATAACCCTTGTGCTGCTTCAAATACCAACTAGATCTAAGAGAAAGAACACTTCCTAGATCTAGAAATGGAAGCAAGTAGATGCAAAAGATTTACTTTATAGATCAATATACTACTTGCAACATAAAGTAAAATAATGAGAAAATTCGACTTTAGGGTTAATGGAGAAGATGAACCACTTGGATCTTGAATCCCTGAAATCACTTTGGATCCAAACGGCATGCAGCTACTAGGTACATATGCTTTGCTCCAAGAAGAGTAGATGCAACTTAGCTCAGCCTCTTACTTGCTACAATGAAGTGATCTGCAAAACAATCTTATACACTTGGAAACATGGGGGTTAAAACATGTATTATTTACTAATCAAATCTTAAAAGCATGAAATACAGCTAAATAAAACAATGCTCTTCGAGGCTTTTGAAAGTAAATGAAATAAATAGGTAACTTGAAGCTACAAACACCTATTCCTACATGCTTATAGAAACCCTCTAAAGCATGTATTAATACCCACACGTTATCAAAAGTAAAGAAACTAGAACAATTTCACCTCATTAGCAAGAACGTATGCACCCAGGATCCACACAGCATGAGTCTCCAAAGCCTTTCTTTATTACAAAATAGGTTGCATGAGAACAACAAGCATTACAATATTTTACCAGAGGTTCTTTACATCAATCATCCACACCTCAATAGAGCTGAAAGAGCCTTTATTTAACAAATGAGAGAGTGCTAAAACCCTAAAACCAAAAACCAACCCTGCTGCATGGAAAAGCTGCCTGCTAGGTCTAGAAAGCCTACTGATGGTGTAAGCTTCAGTCTTCACCTCGATCAAATCACTGGACCAATGAGAGCTCTCTATCTCATCTTTAGCTGGAGATGACATGTCTGATAACTGATAATAATTAATTGCTCTCTTAATGATGACTGAAGCTGAGTTATGATAACTCCAATCATCATAAGTGTTCCATGAGATGTCATTTAGCCTTTTATTTTACTGAATTTGGATTAATTTGGAGAGTTTTAATTTTCTCCAAAATAATCATTTTTTTACTAAAAACTGACTTTTTTGAGTAAAAATGCATTATGTGTCCGATTGCTGATCTGAAAGTTGGTTCTGATTGGCTGGCTGATCAAGAATGATTTTTGGCTTAAGGTTAGAGCCTTCAATCACTGAAATCTGAGTCCAGATCACGAACGGGTTTTTCCCATTTAATTTATGGAAAAATTCACCCAAAAAACTTAGGTAAAGCAATTAAAAATTAAAAAAATAATTTTTCACTATTCGAAAAAGATTCTTTCGAAAATTTTTTATATGTCCAGATGACTTAGGACATGACCATGATCTATCTAAATAATGTCTAGTAGGCTTATAACACTCAGTTGGGCTCTAATAACCCCCCAAGGCCCAGAATTCAACACCGGGCATTCCAGCTTTGGAGGAAGCGAGAGAAAACCTCGTCAATTATACTCGGCTGAAGGCAAAGCATAATTTTCAGGGGCAAAAAACTCCCTGGAATACCCTATTTGAGATTCTACGTCTCAGGAGACCGAACCACTCAAAAATATCCTACTAGCACATTTTATTACAAACCCCGTGGGGCCATGGTCAAAATTATTCAAATAAAAAAGTGACTAGCCAATATTTGGCTAGACAAGCAGACGGATTAACTGATACACTGGAATCAGACTTTGAACAAGTCTGTCAACCAGCAGCTCCTCAAGTAACCCAACTTATGGTACAAAAAGTTGGATAACAGCGGGCGCGAGATAGGGCATGCGACCGTGGTTTGGAGTGAGATGACGATTGGTGGGATGGAATACGAGAGCGGTGATGGTGATGATGTTAATGCAGATCGTTGGGGATAAGGAGAGAAACAAAGCCGAAAGTAGAGGAGCCGAACGAGGCTTTGATACCACTGCAACAAGTAAAGAACTCCAGATAAAAATGAATGTATTTATTAAAAATTTTGATATATCAATTTACAATAAGAATCCCACATATTTATGTTTTTACGGGATAGGGATATGACTTTTCATGAATTCATGTTGTTTCATAACTAAATACAATTATTTATACGATTTTCTTAGTTTTAAGCATTATTATTATTTTATTATTATTTATTTTTTATCTCTAATTATTTATATATATAATAGATTCTCATGTGTGGAGGCTGAAAAAGGCGTTGTATGGACTGAAGCAAGCTCCTCGAGCTTGGTATTCCAAGATTGATTCTTACTTCTTGTCGATGGGATTTCAGACGAATGAGGTTGATCCCAACCTTTACTTCATTGTGGTTGGTGATGATCTGTTCATTCTTCTACTATATGTCGATGACTTGTCTATCAAAGGTGAGGAGTGTCACATTGCAGCTTGCAAGAGAAATCTTGCTTTAGAGTACGAGATGACTGATATTGGGTTTATGCATTACTATCTGGGGATGGAGGTTTGGCAGGAGCCTAGTCATATTTTCCTAGGACAAGGAAAGTATGCAGTTGATGTTCTGAAGAGATTTCGAATGGATGACTGCAAGCCAAGGGCCACACCTATGATCACCAATTGGAAGAAGCTTCTTGCTTCTGAGGGAGAGTTGGCGGATCCTACCTTATATCATCAACTCATTGGTCTGGTGATGTATCTAGTCAATACCAGGCTAGACTTTTATTTTGTGGTGAACAGTCTCAGTCAATTCATGGTAGAGCTTAAGAGAGTACACTAAGTAGCAGCAAAACATGTGTTGAGATACCTTGCAGGGACAGTGGATTATGGTCTAGACTACAGGAGGTCGAATGGTGTTTGTTTGGTTGGCTTCACAGATTCAGATTGGGCAAGCAATGTGATGGACCGGAAGAGCACATCTTGTCGTTGTTTCAGTTTGGGCTCGACAGCAATATCGTGATTCAATCGAAAGCAAAACTACGTTGCTTTGAGTTCTGTAGAGGCCGAGTACATGGCAGCTAGTCAAGCTAGATGCGAGGCACTATGGCTTTGCAAGTTGTTGGTGGATTTATTTGATCAAGGGCTGAGAACCACGGTTATCTACTATGACAATTAGAGTTGCATCAGCTCTCTGATAATCCAATATTCCATGACAGGTCAAAGCACATAGAGATCAAGTACCACTTCATCCGGGACTACATTTAGAGAGGAGCTTTGGAGCTACAGTACATTTCCATTGATGAGCAGGTGGCAGACCTTCTGACGATATCCTTGGGGCGAAGCAAGTTTGTCTTCTTCAGGGACAAGTTGGGAGTGGTGCAGAACACCTTCCTCGGTAAGAGGGAGTGTTGAATTTTGTACCTAAGAAGTTGTTCCCCAAGTGACTTTGTGCCTAAGTCACTTAAAAGGGGAAAGTGACATGACCCTTGTATTAATTTATTAAATGACTTGAGATGAACATTTCATTTCACTTTAGATTTTAAAGCGACTTTTGAAATTTATTTATGAGAATGAGAGAAAATAATTAATTTGGAGAGAAAAATGAATTATCTCATCCATTCATTTTTTATCCCAAGATTAAATTAGGGCCCTTGATCTTGAGACCTCTCACCTACCCTCATAAGACAAACCAAAAGACAAGGGAAGATGATAAAGGCACATTCATTCCTCATTTTGCTTCACCTTGAGCATTGAAGAGGAAGTCGACCTTCTTGTAAAGAGAAGAACACAGCATAGAGAGAGAATTGCAGCTCGGCACAAATTCCAATACGGCCTTCAACAGTGAGCAGCACAAAAATCGAGGAGATCTTCAGCAGCATGCACTCCCATACTGCTTGCACAATTCACGAGAGCAGGTACAGCATTAATTGTAGACCGTACAGCACATTCCTGTAGCTGTTGGGCACGACTTTCCAAGTCTGAGATGGGCACAAAGTTCAAGGTGGTTTAATGCTGGAGCAGTGGCAGAAAATCCAAGAATTACAGACTACTAGACTACTGTGCACAAATTTCGAGGAAGAAATCATACAGGAGCAGGCAGTCTGTACTGTACCTTTCAGCATGCATTTCTAGGCAAGCAGTGGCACAGAAATCGATGCTGTTCAGGTACTGTGCTTTTCAAGATTGAAAGTGGTCTCTGTGGGTGGAGATAAGCAAAGCCACCGCATTCGCCGATTTTCCAGCTTGGAAATCGAAATCCGTCGAATTTTATGGGAGGGCGAATTTAATCCGTTAAGTTCGCCGATTTCCATCCTTTACATTTCACACTAACTGCCAGCCCAAGCAAAACTTTATAGCCGCCCTGCAGCAGATAAATCACCCTACGTTGTGAGAGAAATTATAAATCTAGTGGCTTCGCCGGACGCCCTACACCAGAACTGCAACAAAGCCTGCAACTAGTTCGTGGGCTTGTGGCATACCATTTTAACAGTCATTATTTAAATCGGGGTATAGCAACGTTTGTCAAGAAAATCGTCTCCAGTGTTTTTTCTGGGCCCACATTGAACGAGGTTTCTTTTTAGATTCAATTGTTTTATTAATGTTAGGTTAATTTATTTTATTGTGTATAGCTTGTTATTTTTTTGTGAGGTTAGTTATAATAATATTAATAATGGTATTCTTAAAGTTATTATTATTAATATGGTTGATATTAAAAAATCTAATTAATTAATTTATTATTTATGTTAACTTTATCACTCATATATATAATATTTTATTTTTAATTCTAAGATTATACCAACACCATAATTAATATTAATAGTAGGATTATTAAAATAATGCTAATATTAATAGTATAACTAGAACTAATACTAAATACTAACGCTAAAAAATTTCAAAAATATATACTTTTTTTAATTTTATACTCTCGAATTTAATGCCGAATTTTATCATCAAAGTTTTTATTGTCGAATTTTTTACGAATTTCAAAGTCGTCGAACTCGAACACGAATTCGAACCAGGTGACTTAGGAGATAAGTAGTGTTTACTGTGCTCTATTCTGCTGTAATTATTTTTTTATAAAAGAAATTAGAACTCTCTCAAACAGGCTTTCCACTTGTGGGTTTTTCCTGGGCAGTTTGCCAAAAAATTACTGTCTCTGCAAATTTCATGGTGTGAATCTATTTATTTCTGCCTTTAAAATTGTGAAGTTCACCTTGTGTTTCCAGTACTTTAAATTGTTTATGAGATAGCAACTCACTTGCAGCATACAAGTTCATTGGGTTGGGCATTAAACTATTTAAAATGGGCTTGAAACCGCACTGGGGTTGAAACGTGGAAAATTTAGAATTTTTAACAACCTTTAATACTTGTTAGAGACAAATATCATAATTCATGATTGAAGCAAGTTCCATACCTTGTTCGAAAGAAATACTTTGGAAATAGTGAAGGCAGGTGAAACCACTTCAGAGTCACATTTCCCAAAAGTCTCACTCCACTTTCCCATATTTTGTGTTGTTCAACCTCATGCTTCATCATTTTTGCTTGCTTCTGCAGCTTCAAAACCCCAGATATCGCCAGCGTACACAGCTTTAATATTGCTCTCTCTTGATGTCCAGATCCAGACATCCATGTCATTACCACGGAACAGTTAGTTACATCTCCAATGTCCCCAGAGACAGATTCAAGCTCCTCCCAGATCTTACCATCCATCTTCCATAATCGCTGAGTTAGATCGCGAATAACTGCAGCATATAATTGAGTCTCAAAATCACTTGATTCCTTATTTGGCTTGTGTTGACCATATGCTAGCTTCTGAAAACAAACTACAAACAGGGTGCAAAAGGACAGTAAGGAACAACAAAGTGCAACACTCGAGATGCTACTGAAGCTTTTAGAATCAATATCCATGAAAGATGTATTCAGAAGATCAAACTCCCTTGTCAGTGTCCTGAATCCCAAAGAAATATGAAGCAATGCAGCTTTCAGTGAGTGAAGTCGTTGTATCTTCCACTTCCAACCATTACAAAGACTCCCTTCAATATTAGGATCCGATTCTTCCTGGTCCATTCGATTTTCAATAGTATGTGAATGTCTATTCAACAATCCCAACAGTTCTGCAACATTTTTTATCAGTTTGCCCCTGAGATTCAAAAACCACCTTTGAAATTTAAATGTTCTATCTAGATTAACGGCAGATGACAAGCTGTTAGTAGCAGCATGGTTAAGATTGAGAGCTTCATCCATTATTTCACCATATCTAGTAAGGACATCAAAGATTCCAGAGTTGTATAACTTGTCATCAGTGTTATTTGGATCATGTTTTATATTGTCGTAATTGCACTCAGATAAACCGTCTAGACCATGTGATTTAATCAACACGCCATGTAATTTATTTTCAGCCTCAGCAGATAGTGCTACTGATTTTAACCAGAAATAGCTGGCCTCTGATTGCACATTATTGACTAGATGCTTAAATATACAGCTGGCTGCAGCCCAAGCACCATGACAAGCAGCACGAATACCAATTTTATAGGCTCCCCAGAAATTCCTTTCCTTCATCATGCCATTGGCAACATCCAAAGTTAAATTTTCATGTTGAGCCCAAAAGTGATCCTGAAATAGACAGAAATTTATCTCCATATCTCGATCATTAATCACTTTACTCCCATGTAACAGTCCAAATCGACAAGCACGACATGACTTCAATAAAGCTGGAATTAGATAGTATAAAAGGTCACTGGAAGAATCTAGCTGTACTACATATTCAGTAATTTGTTTCACTTTAGTATATACCCTGGTATCAAGACCTCCCACCACATCAAGCTTATCCAGACACACCCACAAACAATGACAGAGAGATGCCATGAGCCCCGAGACATGAGAACCCTGCTTATTTGACTCACAATGATCAAGCCGACTTTCAACACATTGAGGCAGTTCAGCATCAATGCACATACCTAGTTGAAAGTCTTCTTCAGCATTTTGTATGCCTTTATACACATGAAGGCTTTCTCTTTTCAGCACAACTTCAAGCATGCCTTTGATACAGTCTATCACTGTCAAACATACAGTATGGCATTCTTCTATCAAATTTAAAATTAGACTGAATAAGAAGTAGCTTACATCTGTTAAAGTGGCCAACCTTTTACTGAATACTAGTGAAGACTGTTTTGCACCTTCCACACTGAAGACTCTTTCTGTTGGACACTTAAATGCTAAAGCTATTTGATCAAAAATGAGTAAAGTTGCTCGTACTGGAAGCTCCATTTGAGAATCTTCTTTTCTAGCTGCATTTGTATTCCTACATGAATCCTCTGGAATCACATCTATTGCTGACTGATGTCTAGGAATCTCATTCCATATTCCTTTTCGGAGTCTCTCAATGTTGCATGTCAGATCCACTAATAGCAAAAGCGCTGCTTTCCTTTTTGACCAATCTGGGTGCAGACAACTTATTTCTGTAAGGGAAACCAATTCCAGTAGCTGACAAGCATCCACACAAATCACATAATGACCACAAAGCTGCAAAGCATATAAACAATTGATCATTATGGTTAGAAGCCTAAACTTATGTGTACGACAAGAAATCTTATTAGAATGAATATGACATGTTTAGAAGAGCAAAAAATACCACCTTGCTTAGAATTTGTAAAGCATGGCAGTGCAGACTTGTTGGCAAACTAATATCTTTCAATATCGTGAGCAAGGTTGTAAACACCTTTCCTTGAAAAGGCATACATCTACTTGCTTTAGCAGACAATTTGTTGATACATTTCAATGACATTGCACGTACAATGCATCGGGGGTCAGAGCTTAAATATGATGAGAGCAAGTCCACCTGCGTAGGCCAAATAAGGTTTGTGTAAGCATATGAACCCAATGCTCAATTAGTCGGAGACCATGCATGAAGTAACAAAGAATAAACCTATAAAATCACAACAAATTGACTTACAACAATTACAAACCAAACCAAAGCGATAAGTTTAATCATTCGTAAAGAGGCCTGATAAGATGTTTCTTGCCAGAGAGAATATAGTAAAATATTTTAATAATGTGCAGAAATGACCAAGGAATAGGTCAATGGGACTAGAGAGAATATAGTGATAACCAATGCCCTTTATCTGTAAGAAGTTTCACTCAAGGAAACATGTATCTCATCCATGAGAAAAGCTGTTACGCAGGCATTAACATGAATAAGCTTGCATTTACCAAAGGGTATGTTACCCTTCGTATTGTATGAGGGTTACACTTGTGATTTTGATCACAACGATCAAGCTTGCAGGGTGAATTTGATTGACTGAGGTACATGTGAGATGTTGCTCTCCTTTGATTAATTTGATGCTACAAGTAAGTTAGTAACTATTGGATGAGGTCTCTTCATGGTGCTTTCATGGGTGATATAGCATGTTCCTAGTAGATGATATATTGATGAACTTGGTGATGATGGCATGCTTGGAGTATGTTTGTTTAGCATCGATACAATTATTTAACAGTTTGTGTGTTTTATGGAGTGGGAACACAACAACTTAGGGTCTCCCTAAGTTTTAAACTGTTAATAATTGTGCCATGGTATGATTAAGAAGTTTTGCTATGATTCCTAAGATTTTATTGATATGAATCTGCATTGAGATGGAATACCTTAGCATTTTGACTCTTTGCAAAGGTCCAACGTTAATAGTTGATGTATTTCCTATGTTCGGAGACATTTTATTGAGTGGGAACCCAACAACTTAGGGTCTCCCTAAGTTTTAAAGTGTTAATAATTGTGACATGGTATGATTAAGAAGTTTTACTATGATTCCTAAGATTTTATTGAGATGAATCTTCATGGAGGTGGAATACCTTATCATTTTGACACTTTGCAAAGTTCCAACATTAATAGTTGATGTATTTCCTATGTTTGGAGGCCTCTAATGTGAGCACCATAAAATATTTACTGGGAAACTAATAATCCACTTGCTCATGACATGCTTGACACCCTTAATGGAGCGCCCTCTCTTCTAGCACATATCTTGAGGCATGCACACATCTTACTATTTGAGAAGCTTGATATGTGTCCCTAGGTCACACTCTTCTGGTGTTCATTGTTGGAACGCCCTTGCTTTTATGGAGACACTTGGCACGTGGATGATAGTTGGCATGGTTGGCTATCATTTCTAGCAAACCACTCCCCTGAATTTTCTCTCCTAGCACACGTATTGATGCATGTTCATACATTTTATTGCTTAAAGGATGCGGCCATCCCATTACACATGGAGTTAGTTGACTATTGTGGGATGTTGACTTTTGTAGCATCGAACAGGTACTTCTAGATAGGCCAAGGGTTTGGCATGTAGGACTCGTCTAGATTTCCTCTCTACGAGCTTGCTTGGGAAAGCAAGAGACTATTTTATCTTTTTCCTATGTCTAACTTAGGAAAAACACATTAGACTAAAAAATGAACTTAAGATTAAGTCACAACTGTTGATCTTAAGTAAGGCTTGAGACCTAAACTTACCCATCGATCACTTTGGAAATCTAGGGTTAGGGTTTTGGTCATTAAGAAGACATAAAAGGAAGCCTAAGGAGAGGAGAATGTTAAACTAGCAACAACAAGGAAGGTCACCTTGCATGCATGTGTCCTTGCATGCAGAAGACTTAAATTAGGAAACCAATTGTATTTAATTATTTCTCCTAAGTTTACTTTGGAAAATAACTAAAGAGATCTAATTGTTTATTGACTTTAAGTGAAAGTGAAATTAGGGTTTTCGCTTTACCTAAAGTTATAAAATAGAGATCAATTGGTGGAGAGGACACACATACACTTGTATTCCGATAGAGACAAGATACTGACACAGAGAGAAAGTCAGGCAAAGGATTTAGCTGGGAAGACGAAGGAACAAGTAGCAAGATCATCGAGCTTCGTACAGCTATGTCGTACACTCACACAGGAGGGTGTTGAGGTTTAGCTGGGATTTGCCCAGTGATTCTGTCGGGTACTACATTCGCCAAGTTTGGGTGAATTTGCAGTGATTGTAAAAGTTCCATATTTTCTCATAATAAAATCTATATCTAACTGTTGCACCGGTTTTCCCATCTTGGGTTTTTCCAAGGGTTTCCATACCCAAAATAATAGTGTCAATATTGTGATGTGATGTTGTGATTTATTTCTCAGTTTTATATTCTGCTGCATACTGTAAAAGATATTCATGGGTGGTTATCAGTAGAGATTTTGCATGCGTTGTTAGCCCTAGTTTGAATATTAAAGGAAAAATTTACAGAGGAGACACAACAATCACACAGAGTGAGTGAGATCTCATTGATTGGTTAGAGAAGGACTTTTAGCCAAGTGTGCAAGTGCAAGGGTTGGGTCAAAGGAAAGTAGCAAGGGGCAATCGAGGGTTAGCAACCAACAAGACCAAAGGATTGATCTTGAGGTTTGAAGGCTAACATTCTGTCATTGTATTTTTCCTCAGCAGGCCATTTTCCCAGGAGGGGAGCCCAGGATTTTTATTAAAAATAAAAATCAACTATTTTTTGGTTTTCCCCCAACTAGGGTTTCCCAAGGTAAATCTAAGTATGCATGTGATATCCTGTTTAATTCTACTACGCAATTAGTCAATAACTCGGTGTATTTTTGTTCATAATTAATGAGTTAATTATCGGAATCAAAGATTTGGTAGATTTTCAAGATAGCAATATAATTTTCATCTCTTTCAACTTTAATTGCAATATATACCAGTAAGGATCACTAAAAGAATAACCATGCACAGAAACACAAGAACACGAAGAATTTATCCGAAGAAAACCCAACAACATTCTCTTACTCAAAGATATTATTTCAAGATACAATAGTACATCTAGATACAAGCATCATCAATAGACAAACTCTAGACAAACCCTAGAGCCAAGGGAGGAAACCCTCCAACAATAGTAAACCCAAAAATCCTTCTACAACCCAAAAATAGTCTTCTTCATTTGAGCAAACTTCTCCTTGAGCTTGAGCAAGGAGAAGTGTCAAATGAGGAGGACATCCCCTCTATTTATACTTGTTTTCTAGTTGGCTTTTTCACTGGGACCGACTTGTCTATCTACCTAGGCCGACTTCTCTTTTTGGAATAATAAATACAATTTTTCTTGTTTTCTTTTGGGGTTGACTTAGCTAGTGAGGATACCTCACGTACCTAAAAACATCAACACTCCCTCTTAGCAAGGGGAGGTATCATCACGCTAGAACACATTTGGATATCATCTAAGCATCACAAATGTCTTGAACATCCCGTCATCATAAAGAAGGTCTCTTTTGATCAAGTCCTAACCAAAACAATTGTTCCCACTGAAACCTTGTTCTCCATTGCAACCATATCATCCAAAGACACTTCTTCCAAGCACTTTATCGATCTCAAATCGAAAGGAGGCTACACTTCCCAGGAAGACACCTCTTCCAAGCACTTTATCGATCTTAAATCGAAAGGAGGTTGTACTCCCCAAGAAGACACCTCTTCCAAGCACTTTATCGATCTCAAATCGAAAGGAGGTTGCACTCCCCAGGAAGACTCTTCTTCCAATTTACCAATCATTACGACTGGAAGGCAATGATGACTATAGCTGGTCCACCCCTTTGGGCCCACACACTCAAGCAAGTCTGCTCAAGTGATGACTACAACTAGTCCACCCCTCTGGACCCACACACTCCACAACAGAGCACTCTCCTCATAGGAGAACATCCCTCATAGGGATCATCCCTCACAAGGATACACTCCTTAAAGGAGTCGTCTCCACACTAGAGAACATTCCTTACAGGAACCATCCCTCACAGGGATACACTCCTCAAAGGAGTCCTCTCCACACTGGAGAACGTTCCTCACAAGAACCATCCCTTACAAGGATACACTCCTTAAAGGATTCAGGCACAAAGCTCAGCTTGTGCCTCATCAGCAGCCATACTGGTCATCAATCTCCCTTCCTAAGGAAGATAATCTCCACCACCCCAAGCTTTTCACGAAAATATGCAAATTTCACTCTAGACAAACACTTGGTAAGGATATCTGCAATCTGCTCATTTGTGGAGATATATTGGAGCCTTACTGCACCCTTTTGAACTATGTCTATGATGTAGTGATATCTAATCTCAATATGTTTGGACCTGTCATGGAACACAAGGTTCTCTGAGAGCTTGACATAGCTCTGGTTATCACAAAATATCATTGTCACATCAAGCTCATTACCATACAAATTTGCAAGTAGCTTCCGAAGCCATATTGCTTCCTTATTAGTTGCACTGGCTGTGATGTACTCTACCTCGATTGTATTAAGTGCCACAGAAGTCTGTCTCTTGCTCAACAAGGAAACCATAGTTGATCCTATTATCACATACATTGTAGTTGGGTTACTATGATGTAGCATATGGACTTTTCTCTTCAATCTTCAAGCCAGACATTTTGATCGGATACAGCATGTATCATTTTGACCTGAAGAGCCATTCAGAGCCTTTTTCTAGCAGCAGATACAAGGCATTTCCTAACCATGATTAAGATTTCCTAGTCCATTGAGATGACCTTAGAGATCTCGTAGTCCATTCGAGCAGAGCAACAAAGATGGTATATAGTTGACAAACTGACACTTCAAGTAGAGACATGTGTTGTTGAGCAGGTATACTAATGGTATCCAAATTTATGTTGTCTCTATTAGTTATTTTAGTGGCTATGACTTGGTATTGATTAGCTTACACTGTTACTACTTTGTTTGATTAACTTATATTATGAGTAGCCATGCAGTCTTTTATGTAAGATCTTTATGTATGCTCGCCTTCAACAAACTTAGGTTATCATGCTGAGTTGGCATCAGATACCACTTTCTCCACCCATCCGTATCTTCCATTTTGCACTTACCTAGACTTGAACTTTGACTTGTGAGATTGAAGACACCTTGTTTTTGTGCTTAGCTTATGATGACAAACCCCATGTTCTTTTGTGTCTCGGCTCTCTGTTGTGCAACAAAACTTGTCGAAGCCTTGATCCTTCTAGGCCAGGAGAACCCGCATGTGTTGGTTCCTTAGCATAGGTGAGTTGGGTTTTGAAGCCTTGACCTCTCTAGTTGGTTGCCCCCGATGTTTGGTCCTGACTGTGGCTATTCCCCCTTAGTTGCTTGAAGGATTGTCAGCTAAAACTTGAAACATTTTGTCTACCGTCATTACATGCATTGTATACTATATGCTTATCTTATGAAATGCAAGCCCGTGAATAAATTTGCAAACTGTGTCTTTAGACACACGTAAAAGGGGGTAATAAATTAAATGTGAAAGGATTAAAAAGCAATGGCTAAATTAATATTAAATCTAAAGACTGTTGGCCATATGTGTTTTAAAATGTAATGATTAAATTCCTCACGGAGCCTACGAGTTCAGATGTGGGATGGAGTAAGGAACAACTAATTCTAAGTGACCCTTAGGATCTCTTCACTACAGTTTCCTGTGTACCCAACGCAAGGGTCCTAGAAAAGAACCTCAAGGAGCTTGACTTTAGCTTGGACGTGAGCGGTAGACACATGTTAAAGTTGAATGGACACTTTTCAAATCAACTCATCAATTTGTGAGACACTTCCATTCCCTATTGTTCTCTGTTCATGTGGATCCCTTAATTCTTTATGTCTGAAAGATCACTTTGTTAGAGTCAACAAGTCTCTCCCATAGCCTTAAGCCTTTGTTTCATCACTTCACCCATCACAACTAGTAGTCTAAGTCTTGTAAGTGAGCATACTTAAACAGCTTTATAGAAGTTGAATGGTTACTATGATAGGAGTTTGATATTTATTTATGTTTACGTACCACTTTCATGCTATTAATGCTTTAAGTTTGGCTACTAACATAATCATGTGAGGTTTATTCATATATGGTATACTCAGGATTATCCTGACTATTGCTTAACCTTCAGTTTGGGTACTTTGACCAGGTCAACTCAGTTGACCAAGTCAAACACGATTCCCAATGCAATGACTACAAAAAGCAACATTGGTTATATCAGCTCCAAACATGCCCAACAGCAATACCCCATTCTCAATTTTCAAAGTTTGGCCTCAGTGTTCATGATCAGTGATTATTATCACTTTATTATTGGTCGGATCATATTTTTCTAATTGGTAGTGTGGTGCTTCTAGGGCGCTATAGCACTCTCGGGGGTATGGGTAGTCGACATTACCATTCTACCATGTCTACGGACTTAATCTGTGCAATCAATTTGTTGAAATTTTTAGACGACAGAGAACTATTGTGATTTTTGTGATTTCTGGGTGTTGTACCGACTAAAAGTGGACCATCAAATTCACGTAAGGAAATCGATTTGGCTAGTGAAGTTGAAGAATTGGCTTGGAAATAATTTTGGATGATGTGTTATGGCTCTCTCGATCAATTTGCACCAGTTTCAGTTATTTTGATGCTCCGGATTATTTTATTGGGCTTCCTAGGGAGGGCGTCTCCCATGGAACGCCCCTCACCTAGGTGATGGATGTATTTCATTGTTATATCTTATGTCATTGTATCATCAGGGGCCTAGGGTGATTTATGTCCCTAAGGCACCCCTTTTATGTATTGTCATGTTATATTTTGGCACTTTGATGTAAAACATCTGAGTAAGACATATTTGTGCAAAAGGTGCGCTTCCATTTGACTTGGTCATTGATCCATGTAAAAAAGTTTAAATTAGATCTCCACCGTTGATGATGTTTTAATCTCAACCATTGGATGAATATTTGTTATTTTGTGGACACGCTCTCGATCTATTTAAAAGTCGTGATTCCCCCATTGTATCCCATTGTGAAATTTGGCACCATTGACTCTTGAAGAATAATAGAGAAATATTTTTGGATCTCTTGTCTTGTGTAGATGATTGAAGAATATTCTTAGTGATCGATTGATGTTATTTTTCTCTTGCATTGGAATATCTTGGTGAATATCTTTTGCATATTTTGGATCCGTAACTTTTACTTGCAGGGAAGAAGGCGATTTGGCAAGGGCGCATTGGTTGGGGAGACTCACCCTGTCTCTCTCTTATATCGTGGTTTTAACAAGGAGTAATTTTGTCTTACGATCAATCTTTTTCTCTTATCTTTCATTTTCTTACTTACATTCACTATTTTTCTTGCCGATCTCATCGTTCTTTACTTGGCATGGCAGGAAAGAGGGTGCATCTATGGGTTGCTGGGCGACTTGGATAGAGCGGGATTTTCATCATCGTTCCACTTGATATATGCATGAATAGTCTTCATCATTTTGGGCATTCATCCTCAAAAACATCAAGAAAGTTATTCCTTGGTAAGTTCTCTCCTATTTTTCTATCTAATTGGGGTCGCATTTTCCTTTCACGAAAACCCTAAAGTAAAACCTTCTTTTTTAGATTTGTAGGTTCTAGTTTGCGACGGTGAATGAAATTTTAAACCCACTTTGGTATTAATATAAAACCCCTAGATCTAATGTTTCACGACCATCAAATTCCATTTGCCACCTCCAAGCACTAGTCGATCCTTTAGGGGGAGACACCCTCCTTGAGGGAAGTAGTCATCTTTTGTTGCGCAAATTGCGTATTGCTAGTTTGACCTTCAATTGTCTTATCTTACATCTAGCAATTAATTTGAGTGACTAATTTCACTTAATTTCACCACTTATCCTTATATTCAATTTTCATGCTTAAAACCCTAGGGTAAATTGGGGCTTCTTACATAGACATTCATTTCCTCCTAGTAATTGTTTAAAACTCTAATTAACTTTCATACTAAGAGGTTTAATCAAGATACCTTGGCTAATTCACTTGTCTGCACCATTTATAGGGTTATCTTGGTCATAAGGACACCCCCTATTGCTTGGTTATTCACCTAGTCTAAATTGTCGGTAGCTTTCGTCGGTGTGACAACTGATATTCTTTTAAAGGCCTTAGTTTCCATATGTCACAACTTTAGTTGTCTTCCCTCTACCATCTTGTATAGGATCATCTCAAGGGGCAACTACAAGATTTGTGATAACAGATCCCAAGCTAAAACAGCACCCAAAGGTTCTCTTTCTGTTAACTGCACTCCCATCCTAATCTAAATCTATGAAGCCCACCAGCTTCACTCCATCACCTAAGGTATATCACAATCCATACCCAACT
This sequence comes from Pseudotsuga menziesii, assembly GCA_001517045.1. Lineage (NCBI taxonomy): Eukaryota > Viridiplantae > Streptophyta > Pinopsida > Pinales > Pinaceae > Pseudotsuga > Pseudotsuga menziesii. The sequence continues at coordinate 320,912 of LPNX011149677.1, forward strand.
GTGTTGTGTAGATATCTTGGCACATGCTTAGTTGCTACCCAATGTACTTGTCTCGACTCGACCATGTGCTAACTCAACGTGTTCATTGCATGACAGATATCTGGCATAGTATTAACCAAGTACAACAAGGAACCAATCAACTGGTGATACATGGTCGGATCCACTAAATTTGAAGACATCGAAGAATCATCTAACTTCTTTAGATTTCCTTCCATGGGTGTAGCCATGGACTTACAATCCATCGTACCATATCTACGTAAGATCTCAATGGTATAGTTCCCTTGTCCAAGGAAGATCTCATCTGGTCCCTGCCACACCTCTAAACCCAAGAAATAATGCATCAACCCCAAGTCTTTCATCTCAAATTCATGAGTCAACTCCCTCTTGCACTTGGCAATTAGAGTCTCGACCCCTATGAGAAAGAGATAATCAACATGAAGTACTAGAATCAAGGGATGGTTATCAACAACCTTGTAATAAAGATTTTGATCTACTTCACTTCTGGTGAAGCCCAACTCTGTCGAGTACTTAATAATTCTGGACTACCAGGCCCCGTGTGCTTGCTTAAGCCCATAAAGAGCTTTCTTCAACCTGCAAACAAGAGACTCCTTCTCATGTACAGCAAAACCCTCAAGTTGCTCCATATATATTTATTCCTCAATTATACCATTGAAGAAGGAAGTCTTTACATCAATCTGATGTAATTTTCAACCCATGACAAGCAAGAGAAATAATGGACATGATAGTAGAGTATCTAGCAACTAGAGCAAATGTCTCATCATTATCGATTTCCTCTTTTTGAGAGAAGCCTCAGGATACGAATCTGGATTTGTGCTTCTCGAAGCTACCATCTACAACATGCTTGATCTTGAAGATCCATTTGGAAGTCACTACTGACTTCCCCTTAGGTCTCGGAACAATATTCCAAACATCATTCTTCATCATGGATTGGTACTGATCCATCATGGCATCTTTCCAACCCTGATGTCCAACTGCCTCATCAAAACTAGAAGGCTCTGAATCACTGATGCAACTCATCAAGGTCGAATATCTTGAGTATCTCTGTGGTCTCTTGCTCCATCTGAATGTATCTCGAGGAGATGCATGTCCTTCTGCATCCTGTAAGGTATCAAGAAGCCATCCTAGCCTCTTTCGGACAACATCTCTAGGAGGTCTTGGCTCTGAGATAGGGTCTAAAGGAATCTGTTGATGATTTGGATCACGGTCCTCAAGAATAGGAGCCTCCTGCTCCTCAACATCAACATTCATGTGAGATTATCGAGATCTCTGGAATGCCACCTCGTCATCAAAAGTCACATATCTGCTAATATCAATATGACGATGCCCCGAAATATATGCACGGTGTGCCTTTGAATTCTCACTGTACTCAACAAACATACCTTTTCTTCCTGAAGGTTCCAACTTTGTGTTCTTTTGCTTAGGCACATGAATGTAAGTTGGACAACCAAAGATCCTTAGATGTCCAACTTTTGGTTTCACACCTGTGAAAACCTCTTCCAGGGTTTTGTCCTCTAAACATATGCTCTGAACATACACTGTAGTGTTGGCTTCCTCAACCCATACAAATATACGAACCCTTTGATCATGGATCAATGCTTCAGTCGATTCAATAATGCATCTATTCTTTATTTCAGCAACCCCATTCTGCTGGGGATTATAAGGTACTGAAAGCTCCATCTTAATTCTTGCACTTTTCAGAAATTGTTGAAGTCCTTGGAAGTGTATTCTCCTCCATTATCATATTTGGGGACCTTGATCTTCCTACCTATCAAGTTTTCTACTTTAGCCTTGAATTCTTGGAACTTGGAGAAGACTTCATCCTTACTCCTCAAGAAGTTGATCCATGTCTTTCGAGAGAAGTCACAAATATCTGAGTGAACCAAATCCAAGATTGCCTTGGCCCTTTTGTTACTGGATGGAAAAGAATGCCTGGAATTTTTTCCAAGTGCACATCCCTTGCATACATATTCATGTTCATCTAGAAGATCTGGAATACCTAAGACCATCTGTCTCAAAGCTGGAAGAGCTCTACAATGTAAGTGAGCAAATCTACGATGCCATAACTCACTCAAACTGTAAGAGTCATGAACAAGAGTTTGAGTTGGTTGTCATGTCAATCTATAAAGAGTTGGTTGTCTTTGAAAGTCTTAATACCGTCGTCGTCTAAAGAGGTGAACCATTCGAAGGCATCAGCTTCGAGAGATAAGGCAAAAAGCTTCATTTTGACATCTTCACAGTTCACGTTGTGGCACCGTTTATTGTAGCATTGCGTAAAAGCCAACAAGTGAGACTTAGCAATTATAGCATCATTAAAAGATGGAACCCTTTAAATGGCTTTATTGGGGATGTTATAAGGTTACCCAATTATGGCGAAATAATCTAGAGGTTTGGAAAGAGTACCCATGGAACTCGATGGATTACTTGATTGAGAATTATCAATAGGTAAATGTCCAAGATTGACCCAAATGAGAGATCTTCAAAGATCTTACGAGAAGCTAGCTTGCTTTTCCTCCTATGGTAAACCTATTCAAGTTCAGGAATGAACTGAAGCAAGCCTTCAGAGTTTCTTCTTGTAGAACGTCTTAGTAAAGTTAAAGGTAGTGGAGTTGCCAGGTGATCTGAGTAAGTTTATTGAATTTACAACATTCATCAAACGAAGGGAAAAACAAGAAGGAAAACTCAAAGGTCGTATTCCAGGAATAGAACGATTTATCCCTGGCAACGACGCCAAAATGTTGCCGCCTAATTCGCACCTTAGGTCACATGGCAAAAATCTTCAAGCCACTGGATGTGACCTTGGGGACAAGCTCGAGCCAAGTGTTGTCATCAGATACTCAGCTCCTCCGTCTAGGAAAAATTCTAACGAAGCCAAGGGGGTAGACCCTATGAGTTATACCAAGGTTGATTAAGCTTTAGATGATGGTTTGTGATTGAGTAAGTTGTTTAGGAGTTTTTTGTAAAATGGCACAAGAGACTACAATAATAATTAAGACAACGGCATGAGAAATATAATCAATCAACACATTGTGAATTAAAGAAAATCAACACATTGTGAATTAAAGAAAATGCTTATATGATAAGAGCAAAGTCCAGTGCTAAAAAATGAGTCTGAAATGGAGTGTTGTTTGAGTGCTGAAAGTATTGCAATTGTTCTTGGTCGATTTTAAGTTAATGAATTAATGAGTGGATTAAACAAGGAGGAAGGGGACTCCAGATATACCTGACGATACGAAAAGTATGTCCAAAACCCTTATCCGATGCGATTCCACGCAAAGAATATGTGGGATAGATCAAAGTCCATGGGATTTGTCCAACACTACACCAACGAGGGTGTAGCCTGACGGTATGCCGAGGTCACTATCCAGTGGTTCTCGCTTCCTTTGTGAACTTTCCCTGCAACGGATTAATTCGAGGCATTGGATTTTCGGCTTGGGAGGTTAATTTGAAAATGAAACTAATTTAAACTAGTCACCCACATTGGTTTTGATGCATCCAACTGGCCAGTCGATACGCAACTGTGCAAAGCATACACAACGAAGGCCTTGTTAATTTTATATATTTTTGAACAATGTTTGATTTTTTATTAACTCCCCAAGAGTCTCTTTCAAGTTGTAAACCCTAATTGGGAAAGCAAGGGGATGTAAATTATCAAAAAAAGTGAAGATAGTACAAATCAAACAAATGTTATTTGATTTATCCCACCACACATCTCTTTTCCCTTTCGGGTAACTCGAGAAGTCGTGGGGTTAGTATTTGTATTGCTTTGCGAAGAATGAAAATGCAATTTAAAATAGCAAAGTAATAAAACAAAACTACACTAGCAAAAGCAAAACCATAAAAAAAGGCATCGACGTGAATCCCCCTAGGGGGGATGGGGAGTGGGCTCTAAGGAGCCAACTCAAATCTTTATTAACTTTTTACAACATAGAAGAAATGCGCTTTGGTCCTTATATTTTGGATCCAAAGGCTTACAACTTATTGAAAAAATGAATATTTATGAAAAGGAGAGCTCTGTTGGGCTTCTAATATCTTAATTTCTTGAAATTTCGCCAAAGTTTCCTCCTCCTTTTCCGATAAACCTGCAAAAACAAAGATGAAAAAAATGTGAAAGACACCCAAAGACACTTTAAGGGTGTCTTGGAAAAGTCTACAAAAAAGGTCTAAAAAGATTCTAAGTAAACCTAGCTGAAAATGACTAAGTAAGTCAAGCTAGGAAGCTTGCCTTCTTAGGATCTTTGCTTGCCTCTTTAAGGGAGTGGCAAGCAAATCTCAAGCACTACGTGCCAAATAAATGATTTGAAATCTCTTTAAATTTTCTTAACCAAGTACTTTTGAATTTCAACTTTAAACTTGTGAAAAGAGAGCTAGATCTAAAATTTTAAATAACTTTTAATCACTCAATAAGGTCTATACATAGGAATTTAAATCTACTTTAGATACGTCTCTGAAATGTAGATCTAAGCAAAGTAACAGTAACCACAGTAAACTAGAAAGTTTTAGATCAAGAAGTGATAGAACCAGATGGAGCAAGAAGTAGAAAGGGGATGGTGACGCCTCCTTTGGTGAGAACAGAGGGATGATGCTTCTTCGAAGTTACTGGAAAAGGAGAGCCCATTCACACATCGAATGCTCCAGTTTAGATTTCCTGTAACAAACACTCAACAATTGCAAAGAGGATTAAAATCACTTGTGTGAAATGATAAGAAGACAAGCAGCACTATAGATCCATAAAAGAAATCATATAATACTTGGTAGTCTAATATATTTCACAATAAGAAGTAACCTAACAAGAATCACTTCATATTCTTACCAAAATGTAAATTTCCTCATAAGGACAAGTAATCCCAACAATTGCAAATATGAAAGAAACAGATACAGGTTACCTCAATGATTTATAACAAAGACAACATCAACCAAACATTCATGGATCACACACCGAAATTGCCTCCAAATCCTTTTATTAACAATACTCAGAAAAGTATTACAATGTATGCAAGCAAAGGTTCAACCTTTCAATCTCTTCTAATGAAGAAGTGACCTGCTTAAATAGAGATTGAGAGAGGGGGGGGGGGCATCACTACTTGGAGTAGAGATCAAGTAGTGGAGTTGATTGAGGGAAGTGATTGGAGTGATTACAAAGGGGGAGGCGCCACCTATCATGAGGTAGGCGACCTCACTCCCATATTCGCCACCTCTCACATAAACAGGTCACCAATCTTCTACCTACCAAACGCCATCCACCTTTACACGACTCACATCCTCCTTCACGTGGGTGATTTCCACATCATTGCATAAACCTTGAATCTACTTGATTTTGTTTTTTAATGAAGTCGCAAACCATCTTAATGGTATAACGTGTACATATCCAAAGGTCACTTGCCATTTCGAACAAGTCGCATATGAGCATGGTGGGCGAATCTTTAGATTTGGATGGTTCGCTAGATTCCAAAAATCAACCAAAAAATGATGTCTTTGCTTATGGATGAGGTCAACTTCATGGGGGACAAACCATGCCAAGTCACCCCACTCATTTAAAATGTCCTTTTTTTTACTTTTTCGTTTTTGTCATTATGCCAATTTGTCGTACTTTTAGCAATAAAATGTCATTTCGATGCTCCGTTAGCAAAAAGCGACCATAAGTGACTTTTTTATCACCTAGAGTGTATGAAAAGTGGGTCTCAAGGTAAAGAGTATACTCTGAGTGCGAGCATCTCCACGCCAAATTCCACCTTTGAATCAAGTTTTTATGCCATTTACAAAAAATTTAATTAAACAATTAAAAAATGGTCCAAAAAAGCGAAAAAAAAATCTCAGAATCAAACAAAAACTTAAGGGGACCTAGCACATGTCCATACGACTCAATATTCATGCCTAGCATGCTCATATAAATTGCCACTTAGACTCTAATAACCACCTAAGGCCAAACCACCAAGACAACAACCCCAACTTTGGATGTACGAGTGAAAAACTCGAAAATTATTAGTCGTTTGTTCAACAACCAATAATTATCAAGGCAAAAAACACTATGGGCTAGTCGGATTGATGTCTAAGTCTAGGAAGCCGAGTCTTTTACATACAACTGTCATGCTAGCACATTTATTACAATTTCCCCAGGGGATATGAAGTTTGAACATGTGATACAAAAACTAAAAGGGGCCAAGAAGGCCTCATAGACTTCTGAGCTCTGAGCTTGAACAAGTGCTTGTTCACCTTTGCCAGCTTACTTGAAAGTCCGACTAGATGCAACCTAGTAGGTAAAACAAGGTCAAAACTGAAACTTCACCAATCTGGATTTTGCCTCTACAAAAAGGTATGCCCTTCAGTTAACCTCATTGAGGTTCATTGAAGTCATTGAAACACTAGCACTTGGTGGTTGGCTTGCTATGACATGTGTTTGATCTCTTTTAGTTGAGATTCAGTCATTTACTGCACTCTAACTTCAGTTTGGGTTCGATGAGTCAATTAGGGTTTTGGTCTAGTGGTTAACTGAGTGTGAACCAATGGCTTACAGTCAGTTAAGCTAGACTCACTCATTGAATTCGAATGACCTCCTTAGGTATTCAAATTCCTCATTGATTCAAGCTATTGCTTGACATTGTTATTGTAACTATTCATTGTTAATTGAATATACAAAGAGGAAACCATTCTGGTTCCGATTAACACCATTTCTGAGTTATTTGTTGATTATTTCTTGATGAGATTGATTATTTGTTCCTAGATCAATGTGCAAGATTAATATCTTCTTCGTTTGAGCGAACTTCTCCTTGAGCTTGAGAGAACTTGCTTGAGGTGTTCCAAATGGCGAGGACGTCCCCTCGATTTATACATGCTTTCTAGTTAGCTTTTTCACTAGAGCTGACTTGTCTATCTGCCTAAGCTAACTTCTCTTTTTGGAATAATAAAATACATTTTTTCTTATTTTCTTTTGGGGTCAACTTAGCATGTGAGGATACCTCACGTAGCTACAAACATCAACAAGATCAAATCAAAGTTAAGTAACTTTAACATGGTATCAAACCTCGGTTTCGCTCTAAGCAAGAAGAGCTTGATTTGATGAGTTTACTGAGAAAAAAAAAATTTAAATTGTACGATAGTCGTATAGATGTCATACAACCGCCACCGTACAGTTTCGTGGGACACAAGCTGTGTGCAACCAAAATAGGAGTAGAATTAGGTTGGGATCTGAACGACAGGCAGAGGGTTGAGCAGTAGTGTAGGCGTGCTTCCAATCGAACCAAGTTCAGATCCCTCGTCCATCAACAAAGCCCAAGATATCTTCTCGACAGATCAGGACTCAATCGACAACACCTGCGAGACAGTGCAGTCTCACCCTAGATCTCAATTGGGAATTGTTAAGTTTTTAGCATTAGCATGATACTTTTAAAAATTGCAAACTAACATAAACAAATGATAAGTGCAGTAAAAAACATTCATCACATCAACACAATGGACACAATAATTTTTCACGGGGAAACCTTTAAAGGACAAAAACCCCAAGGTATTAGTAACTCATCTCGTAAACGAGATGACTGAAAATTCTTCAAAAAGTTCCTCAAACCCTAACAAGGTTAAACCACAATATCTTAAAATCATTTTTTCCAAAATACACAAAAATGTTTTTTCACAAATTTGGGCTTTTACTACCCTAATTTTTCTCTCCTGTTCATTAATAGGCTACCCAAAAAAACTGCCCAGATCTGTACTTTGCTGCCCGACTGTACCCTGTCTACTGCCCGATCGTACTTCTTTATTTGTACCTACCTATGCACCTACCTGATCTACCCGGATCTGGTCTCGGCTGCCCATGGCTCTACCCGACAACGTCCTGTTTGTTGCCCGCTGCCGAGATTTGGCTGCCTGTGGCCCAGATCTGTTGCCCAAGACCTACTGGGCAAGTCTGTAGCAGCTCGGGGTCTGTTAGCAGCTACTGCAACAAACTGCTACAGCCCACGGCACTCACGGGCTACCCCGAAGGCTGCCCGAGGGTGGGCAGTTGGCCAAATCCTCTCAGGTCTATTGCCCGAGGGCTAGCCGTGAGCCAAACCCTCACGGGTATGCTTCCCGAGGGTTGGCTAGCAGCCAAACCCTTCACGGGTAGCTACTCAAGGGCAGAGAAAGAAAAGGGTCGAGCGCTAAAGATGTTGCACATGAGAAGATGGGGCAGTCGTGAAGATGAGGAGGCTGTCAAAGGCGATCTGGAGATTGCCCGGTGATAAAAAAGTTGCCCAAAAGAAAATGAAGAGATGCCTGAAACTGAAGAAGAAAAGATTAGGGTGAAACCCTAACTCAAGAACCAATCACTGTAAAGAATGATGATGCCCTAGCTAGACTCATCCATGCCAAGGCATAATCATAAAACCTTCTACTTCAAAACCTGTGAGATCTTCTTGATGAAGCAATTGTACCTGTGAGAACAAGTGTGTGTGTAATAATGAATTGGATTGATATACTTTTATATCCTTTGAGTCACCTGTAAGTGGGCCAAAACTAGAAATCTCAAAATAATAATATTTTATTCTTTTCTAATTTTGACTTTTGCCTTTAGTGGTGTTAAAGGTCTTTGCACTTTCACTTTTACACCTTAGTGGTACTAAGGGTCTTCATGTATTTTTGACTTTTACTTTAGGCTTCTTTAAGTGCCCTTGTGGTCATCACCTGTGGTCAATGTGGTCTTTTATTTCCATTCAAAGTACATCATCATAAACCAAGACAATTACTAATGCTTTTATCTCACACTCTGTGTGACATCAAGATCAGGTACTAGGTTGTCTTAACCAAGGGTAGCTAACCTTGGAGAAGATCGCAAAGCCCACTAATCAATGGTCAGAGTGTTACACATGCCTAGACCCAGTCTAGGGCTTATAGTGCCTTCCTGGTAACAAACCAGATGCCTCAGCCATAGGTTGCATAATTTGACACTACGTCAAATACTTGGTAACAGACCAAGCGCCTCCATTCTCCAAGAGAATAACCCTCAGCCTTCAACCGAGTCCTGGTAACTGACCAGGTGCCTCCATTCAAAAGAATGGCTACTCAGAACTAGGATGAGTCTACCAGTACTAGCTTGGTCCACATCATGGTCCCGAACCAGATGTCTACCATTCAACAAAATGGGCACTCAACACGAGGTTGAGTTCCCCCAAGGCAGAGTTGGGTCCATATCATGGTCAAGGACCAGATATCATCATTCAACAGAATGATCACTCCACACTAGGTTGAGTCCACATCGTGGTTCCGGACTAGGTGTCCCCATTCTCCTAAAAGAATGGCTCTCAATGTTGCTCAGAAAAATCAACAAGAACTGCCAGAACCAAGTTTTTGTAGTTATGTGGGGACTTCTACTCTTACAGTACTTTATCAAATCCCACGACAGAAACCGGGAATTATACTTCTTGTTCTTTGTTTATTCATTCAAGATAACAGTCTATTCATTCAACGACACAAATCACAAAATTTAACATAAAAGCCTTATCATCGATTGAATCAATCGATGGTGCGACACATATATATATGGGTTTATTCATAAACAGATATTGTACGACATATTCAGATACGCTAATTCACAACATACATGTATTTGACATAAACATAATTATCACAAACACATAAAAAAGATTTAACATGGAAACCCATCCGAGAAAAACCACAAAGGCGCTCTTCATCTGGAATGAGAAATAGGTTAGTACCTTTTGTCTGCGCACTCAACTTGCAGACTCTTCTTCAGATATGCTTTACAATTCGTACAGAATTCTCTCCTCTCATGCTCTCTGGTTTCGGGTCTATGTGATTCTTCTCTTCTTCTCTCAATTGTTGAGCCGCACACAGCCTGGATCGATTCTCTAAGTAAGCAGCTCTCTCATCTCTATTCAACAATAATGACAAACCTAGACCAACCAAGACGAGAGAAACCTGCACACGGCTTAGGTTCTCCCTTTTATATGCTTTTACACGTCTTAATCAACCGACTCTTTTCTGTTAGCCAACAGGTTGTCATTTCTATTTGAGTACATTCAGTTACCACTGACAATAGGCACTGTCGGCCCAAAAATACAATTATGCTTTATTACCAAAAGTGTGCTTTATTCTAACTAACTCTTTACCCACAATCAGTCGAACTGTCATTTTCGATTGCTTTACTTTTCTTCTATCGCGGTTCCTTTCATCACGGTTTCTCTCGTCGCAGTTTCCTCTTTCGTTGCAGCTGCTCTCGTCGTCGATCCTTACGTCGCAGTTGCTCTCGTCGTCGATCCTTTCGTCGCAGTTGCTCTCGTCATCGATCCTTCTGTCGCAACTCTTATGTCATGCAACCGGAGTCTTCATCTTCTCGAGCATAATTCTGGTCGAATTCTTCCTAAGTTTCCTAGTGCCAACAAGTAGTGCAGCCTGAAGGGCTTGACAGCAGGTGTCAAAGCCGGCACTGGGCTAGACAAAGGAAAGGAGCAAGAGATTGGTGGAGCTGGGAGCTGAGAGATCCGAGTGGAGGCGACAACAGCGACATAGAAGAGAACATGGGTATAGGTAGACACGTGGACAAACAGTAAAGCTCAAATGGAGAGGAGCTACAATGAGTTGTGGCAACACAAGTGGAGATGTGATCCGTGAGCTGTAAGGATTGGTCGATAGGGTGACGATATGTGAGTTGATGACGAAGAATGCAGTTGCTAGCAACCAAAGAGGGCGGCTACATAGGTTGGTGACGACACAAAGGAGACGGTGATGGTGGGTGCATACTGCAGGGACCGCAAGCACCAGCAAGAAAGACAGAACAGAGTAGTGGAGCTAGAGTAACAAGCAGAGAAACAGCTCGAGCCAAGAGGGACGGCTGCCAAATAGCAAGAGTTGGGAGATCAACAACAGGGCAACGCAACAGTCGTAGCAGAAGTGTGCAGCCACCAAAGGTAGAACATTGTGCTTGACAAAGGAAAGGAGCAAGAGGTTGGTGGAGCTGGGAGCTGGTTGGTCCAGGTGGAGGCAACAACAACCATGTATAAGAGAACATGGGTGGAGGGGGGCACATGGACCAACAACAAGGCTCGAATGGGGAGGAGTTGCAAGGATAGAATCCTCTAGATCTAAATTTATAATCTACATTGTTGGGATAGAATCTCCATGGTTGATAGTTCATTACTTCATTAAGCTTCTCAACCTGTAGTTTAAGTCTTATCTCAACAGTAATTCAATAGATCTTGGGTTTCAATTCAAGGCATCACCATTTAAATTAGTATTTGGATCTTCAATGTTTAGCTCGATCTAAAGTGACAAGAGCCTATCCGATGTGACAACTACCTCATTTGTAGTGGATGAGACCCTTGCGGTGTCATTTGGTTTAGTTGCCCCTCCTCTACCGTCCTGGATAGGATACCTTTATAGTGGCAGCTGCCTCTTGAGTGATAATAGTACTTTTTAGGGTATTTTCACAGTTGGTTTTGGGTTTAATTCCATTTTTATCTTGTTGGTTTTTACTACGAAAAACTAATTTACCTTATAACTTATCCAGCATATAAGATTTGTTGCTCCTAAACCTTCTAAGTCAAGTAGCATTTATTCCATATCTTTGGTTGACTCTGATAAAGCATTGGTCTACTAACAGTGTGAAGGTGTTGTAGGAATAGATTTGTTTCTATTGAATATCTTACAAGTCTATTGTTACCTAGTTCAAGAAGCCTCATGTGGCCCAAGGAGTAGGCCTAAAACGAGGGGAGATAGCATTGCGATGACATTGGGTGCTTCTCCCAAATAGTTGTTGATCTTTAGCACCGCTCCTAGTTGTCCATTTGATTGGGTGCTAGATTGAAGTAAAACAATCAAAGATGCTAAAATTGGAAGTCTCATATTTGATTCATTTTGTGTATTTGTCATTTACTGAGTAAATTTGCAAATCTGTTGGTTTAATTATATAGCTGCATTTCAATGATATTTTTATCTTCCAGTAAACTCAGAAAAACGATTCTAGTTCCTTTCATCAAGTTAAAGTTCATTAAAACAAATTCATGCTGAGTCCCAGCCAATCAATATGAAAGAATCACACAACTATTAGAGAAATCAAATTGAACTTGAAGCAACAAGACCAACGAGAACTCTAATTGAGCAAGTTAGTTCACCATTGAATGTGAGTCAATCTTCAACCAAGTTATCTTTTCTCTTATCTATTCAATCCAAACATAGGCTATTTAGTTGATGCATAGACTTTGTGAATTAATCTTCAACCAAGTCACCTTTCTTTGGAAATTTGATTTGAAATGACTTAATATGGGGCAGAAGATGATGGCTTTAACTTCCAGTGAAAATGGAAATACACCATTGGTAATTTATGTAATGAAAATGTGCAATGACAGAAAATGCTACATTTACAACCACAATCATTTACAACTTTCCAATGAAAATTCAAATATCTTTGCATGCAACAACAATTTAATAAACAGGGGAACAAAAAATATAAAAATAAAACCCTACCTGGTCTGCCAACGTTACTACCGATCCAAAAGCAAGTTTTGAGAGCGATAACAATGTAGATGTCACAATCTCATCAGTCGGTAATTTCAACATCAAAACTTTTCCAGCCTGCATAAAAAAGGATAATATGATGTTGTATCTTCTTAAGCTTCTGTTTCACCACATCATGCCAATAGAAATAGAAAACATTTACACCAACAAATAGCAAGGAAATATAAAAGAAGAGCAATAGTTCACAAAGGATTTGAAGGGTTAAAGCCAATAAATGGTACTAAGTAACAAAACAAACTAGTTGACAAATTAAATAGCACAGCCAAGCATCAGCCATGATAGAAAAATAGCTGAAATATATAAGCAGTATTTAATGTGTATCAGCACATTCAACTGGAACCAACATTTAAACATTGCTGTTAACCGGGTGATTTAGACTCACAATGTTATCAAGACAGGACCAGTGGCCGAATTGTTCAACCCTCAAAACCGGAACCAATAAAAAAATGAAAACAAAATTGGTCGACCAAAAAATACATAAAATCTATGTAGCACAGGAACCGCTCCCGGCTTTTAGGAAACTCGTTCCCGAAGTTCCGATGTTCCAGGGAACTTTGGAACTTGTAGGAAACTTTCTCAATTCAACGGAAACCGTTCCCGATGGTTGGGAACTTATTGGGAACTTTCACCCTCTAAAATCAGGAACTTGGGGACTTCTTTTTGCGCGTTTCCTTCATTGGGAACTTTCACGCATTCATGGTCGCCATGTTGGTTGGTAACAACATTCCTATTTCCTTGCGACCGTACATATACATGGTTGACTCAAAAAAAATTCTCTTGAAAACTAAGTTGCAATAAAAGTCTTTTTCGTGCTACCTTGTCGAGTTGGTGCACTGATCTCTATTTAATGCTCGTGTTAGAGTATTCACTCATGCCTACGCTGAATTGCACTATGGCTAATCAATAATAAATGTAAATCTATTTCGACGTTTAATATATTATTAAACAAAAGAAAATAAATTTATTTATCTAACTATTTACTTTATGAATAAAAAGTAAACTTTTAACTAATTGGAAATGGTTCTAAATCTTACTTCAAAACTAAATTCATATATTACATTTAAATTAAAAATATCTTGATTTTTCTTTTATAATAATTTAAATTTGAATAATTATAAATTTGCAATACCTTGGAATAGAATGTTTTGTAAACATATAATATTCTAATACATTTAAATCATAGTTGACACAAAACTAAAAAATTTCTCTATACAAATAGCCACAAATATAGGGACTATAACTTCTAAAAGTCCCCACTTTAGAGAGAGTCTACCTTATATAATCAATGATGTGGATGGTAATCTCGATTTTATTGCCATTTCCATCTGCTAAGAGGTTCTAGTTACAACCGTAATACACGGGATAAGTTAAGTCATTTGATTTGTGTTCATGTTTCTTTTTTTCTCTATGTTTCTTCTCTTTTCATGTTTTTTAATTATTATTTTTTATATTTTTTAATATATATTATTGACGTTCCCAACGTGCTGTTTCCTGCAAATTTGGAGGAAACTTCTAGACGTATCCGACACTCGTACCCACGTTCCCTAAGTTCCCAAGTTCCAGAAACTTGTGCAACATAGCATAAAATATTCAAATTTTCATTAAAAAAGAATATATTCATGTACATCCGTGCGAATCCAAACCATTAGACACAAATATATAAAGTTTTCTCATGTATATAGCAAGGGTGAATATAACAAAATAGCACTATGTGCAATCCATATCCAAAACAAAATACTGAACAAAGATAGGTGAGGGGTTTAAAACTCTGTTTCGGGTTTAAAGTTTAGTTTCTTTTTTTTTGTAAGTGATTTTGATGGGCTTGTTACCATTTGACCTATAGAGGTGACATGATAAGCATTGCCTATTTGATCGTCCATCACATTTAGCAGTTCCACAAATGAGATCCATGGTTTACCCATATGGATATTTTCCAGCGACACTTCCAGCTTTCTCAAATCACCATGTTATGTGCTAGAAATCAATTGCGACATTCAGTTGACACCAGTGTTATGGCATATGTGTGATGTACCTGTTGCCCACCTATTTCGACTAGGTGGCAACTCCATGTACACGAAGTGTACATGTTTGTACCTTAGAAAATCTGAGGATTTTTCATTTCTGCAGGGCTATTGCCCCTTTGTAAAACGAAATGTCCGCTCCCCTGCGTGGGAAAATTAATGTAATTTAATGTGCTAGTGTGGGTCATATGATATGGATGCCACACCATGGAACGGGTTGTTAGGGAAGTCCCCTCATCGAGTGTTTTTCCCTTTCCAATTGACCTTGTTGAACAAAAGAGTTCAATCGGTTTGGTTTTCACTCAAAATCCTCCAAAGTGGTGACGGGCGTTCTACCAGTCAATTCCATGAGGTGGCTAAGGCTTCAAAGTGTGATTCATGACTATGCTAGGCGTTTGTCTAGAGTCTTGCGGAATTTCGTAATGTTGTTGTATTTTTATTAATTTTTTCCTAGTTAATTAATTTCACCCCATGGTGATTAATTAACTCAGTTTTTGATGTAGTAATGTAATCGATCAAGCATGGCATTGTGTAATAGGGGCTATGAATGCAAAGATAAATTGCTATGAAACCCCCTAAGCCACTGTTTCGAGTCCCATGTCATTCTGATGAGTGGTTGAGGAGATAGACCATTTTTTGTCTAAGCAGGGTCTATTTTTCCTAGGGAATTAATTAAATTCCCTAAGTCAAAATTCACATTTCTTGGTTTTGAAGTAAAAAATCAAGAAATGCCATGGTAAGTTGGTAGGGGTGTTCCTAAGCCTAGGGAAATTTATCCCAAGGTTTTTTACCCCCCATGGCCTAGATACATTTTTTTTCAAGTTAATTTTTTTATTTTTTCCTAAGTCAAAATGGGGAAATTTAAAAAATTAAACTGAAATTTTTTTTATCTAAGGTGAAATTTTTATCCTAAGTCAAAAGGATGAATATTTATTATTGGAGCTAAAGTTTAAAGATATGGCAAGCCCTAAGCTAAGGGATGGGGGCGCTAGTGTTTAAACCTCACCATATGTAAAGGGAGGCGTCCATGTAATATAAAGTGGGGCGCAAGCATAAAAGTCTCCATTATATGAAGGCATTACCATGTTATGGAGGAGGCATAAGTTTGGAGGCGTTAACCATAGGGGAAATGTCCATCACCATATGAAAGCGCTAGTTTAATGGAGGCGTCATCAGAAGAAAGGGCCCACGCTACAATAGTGAGGCACTAATGTAAAGAAGGACCCACACCAAAGTTAGAGGTGGCCCACTTCATACTAGTGGGCGCTACATATTAAAAGACCCACGCTTTTATTTAGAGGCGCCACCATATTTGATAGAACCCACGCTAACAAGGAATGGGCCCACTCTAAGTATAGAGGAGCACTAGCTAAAGAAGAGCGCTGGCTATATTGGAAGGGCGCCACATGAAGGGGCCCACGTAAAGAATGGAAAAGGCCCACGCTACTACAAAATGGAGAGACGCCACTTGAAAGTCAACGCCAAGTATGGAGGTGGGGACACACAATTTAGAAGTGCGCTATACATAGAGGGCGCCACATCCATTCAAGAGGAGCGCTAATGTATTTAGAGAGGAGCTAATATTGGAGATGGGTGCTAGCTAGTTGGCCCCACGTTTT
>LPNX011149712.1:455-24878 GCA_001517045.1 Pseudotsuga menziesii
TCCCCAACTGTGTAGATTTTGACTAGCCAGGTCCAAAGAGATGGGTGTTTGAAACCAATTTTACACTTTCAAAGAATTCTTAGTGATATCAACATCATCCCCTAGCTCATTGTCTAGGAATGTATGTAACAACATTGCATCCATGACATTCATTTTTTATAATAAATCATCCATACTAACCTATACTTCATTGCTTCCATTTCCAACATGTGAAGAATTACTATTACTATAGGAATTCATAATTGGTGAGTATGGACCCAGTGGAAATTGAATAGGTGGTTGATTCAACCATGCTTGTTAGTCTTCCTCTCCAAGTTGCACTCTTTTTTCAACCTTCTTTTGATTTGACATTGTATTGGGGTGCAACATAATATGGTAGACAAGTTGTTCATCATTAGAATCTTGATTTCAAAAATATTGAACATTACATCAATGATGTTAGGAAGAACAACACAAATGGTTTGATCCAACATTATAAAAATAAATATTATAGAAGCACAAGATTAATTTCCAATAGAAAATGTTAAGCTACAAATAGTTTATAAAGCAAATGTTCATATTGAATGATAAATTAACATCACTACCACATTAAATTTCAAAATTTCAAATTGAGCAATCCATTTTCAAATAGACCTTATGCAAGGAGAGCCTTAACAATACACCCATTAACTTCTTATTCTACACCCCATGGAAAAATTGAACAATACATTAACATGATTCCCATAAAAAAATAACAAATATAATTAATAAAAAAGGAGCATTGTATCCGAGCGAGTAGTGCATATAGTGAAATCTATGAATATGTCTGTGAGATTTTGGCGTGACAATTACACATATGATAACGATGTGATCAAACATCCTTGAGTGTATGATGACTCAAATGTGGAGTTTGGGGAAATTCCCCTATTTTTTCCATAAAAGAAACACTTTATAAATTAAATTATCAATTTATAAAACAAAATTTCAAATTGAGAAAAATACATTAACATGAATCCCATTGAAAGTTAACAAATATAATTAATCAATGTTTTTTTGTCTTCCACCCCAAGAAAATGTCTAAGGGTAATCCCAATGTAAGAGATCTTTGATGAGCGATTAGTGGTCTATGAAAGTTATAGTTTATTAACAACTCATCACCAAGAGACAAACTACGTATTGCATGTACAATGACAAATCTGGACGCTTTTCTTTTCATAAAGAACTCTTGGTCATTGAAGTGTTCTTCAAATGAAGAGTTTGAAAAAAATATAGAGCACCTTAAACTATTTATGAACCCTACAATGTTCCAATGGGTGTGTGGATAACCAGATATATATATAACAAGTTCTTCCTATTAAAGTTTCCAAAAACTTAACCATTCATGCACATACTATACATGGAAATGATATGGTTATATTTAACAATATTTAATTAATTCGACTAACAATAGATAAGACTGCAAAATGGCATAAGTGCTATTGATTGTTTGGGAGGAATGAGTACATTTGAAATTATAAACAACCCAATATTTGCAATATCTATATTATACTAGGAAATAATAAAACAATTACCACAAAAGGAGATTTCGGTTCCAACATTAGGCATAGGTAGAGAAGACGACCAAGCACCATACAAAGCGTAGTTGTAAGATGCTAGATACTTACTTTGAAAATTCACATGAAAGGAGAAATAATTGCTACCCTCCAACAATTGGACGGACCTTGGTGTGTACTTGGACAATTTTACTCTCAACTCATGCAAATTTTTGGATCTTGTAGTAGACATGTGTTGGATGGAATTTATATCATACTTTGGATCACTAGAACTTTCAGTTGATTGAACACAAGCATAAGGGTTCATCAATTTAGGATGAGACACAGTTGTTTTGGACTCTAACTTTTTAAAGAATGAGTATAGGGAAGTGTTCCTTGTGTCTTTTCTATATCACCTGTTGGATTTTTTACTACAGTAAGGGGTATTAGACCATCAACATTGGGTAATATATCATTGGTGTAATGGGTGAGTGTGACATGCTGAGGGTTCTCCTTCAACTCTTGACATTTTGGACAACCACAAACTACTGGGGTGTCATAAAAGAGATCTATCTCACGACCATTTACCGTCGATGAACCATGATTATGGCTTGAGTATGGCATGTTAAAATTGGTGGGGTAAAGTAGTTGCCCATTTTCATCTACAAACTGCTTGTTGTATTTTGTTCCCGATAAGAGTTAACGATATTTTGAAACTGGTGGAAAATCTTGTGCATCTGAAGTTGAACCTGAATTTGGATCTTGCAATATAGAATAAAATGATATTCATATTCACATAAAGTAACATAAATTCAAATATATAGTCAAAATATAAATGAAACCTAAATTTACTGGAGATGGAGAGGGATATCTTGTCGAACTTTGAATAAGATGGAATGAGCTAGAATTTGAAGAATTGGTCATTTAATACTATAACATTTTCTCTCTGCATTTGATCAAAATGAAAATCAATATGTGTCTCTACATTCCTAAAATATTTCTAAGAAATATATCACAATCTAACTTCCAATACAGTTTGGAGACCATTTTGTAAGAGTAAGCCGAGTTTAAGCAACATATATACTATGAAATATTCTAACTCGTGTGATTGAATATTAAAAGAACATTTGAGTTGATTATATAATTTTAAGTTGACCAATCAAACCACACAAATTTCAAATTAAACCGGTTCATTTCTACAAATATTCACGCATTAATGCATTCCTTTCTCTTTGGTGCACTGGTGTGTCATAATTGCAAACACACCATAAAATAACACCCACAAAATCCTCCTTAGATAAAAATATATGCTACAATTGATAACATATATTTATTAATGCATTTTTTATGAAATAATTTATACCAGTGCACCATCTAAATATATATGCATCAATGTGTTTGAACTCCTCACATACCACAACATTATCTAGTAAATACTTCTCGGTGCATCTAATTAATATACGCATTAATGTAGACAAATAACAAGCACAACAGAATGCTGAAAATAAAAAAATAAAAAATCGCACAAGTTAATTTTTCCCTAAATTGAAAAAAGGGTAGCAATTTTAATTTCGAAAACTATTTCTGAAAGGCGTCTAATGTTGGAATATTAAGAAATACTAAGAGGGAGGGTGAATAAGTTTTGGACACTTTTTACCACTTTTAACATGCAACATTAACCATAACAATATCATTCACCATCACATAAAAATATTACATAGTGAACAATAGATTTAACGTGGAAACCCAAATGAGAGAAGAACACAAAATATGTTGTTTATAATATGAAGATTACATTCAATGTGTTTACCAGCACCATCTGCAAGGAAGCTCCAAATCCTTGATTTTATACCACCAACTAGAAGGAGGCTCCAACCCACTAGTTTATCATCTCCAATTGAAAGGAAGATACAACCCCTAAGGTCACAAGACCCAACCTGTAGATAGGATTACAATCCTTAGTGAGAACCAAATCACAATTCTCAGGCACCAATTTGAAGGAGACTACAATCTCCTATCCTTGCCCCATTCTCCCACCTCGATATGAAGATAAGAAACACTATGCCACATGATCATTGTATCATTGTCTCTGAAAACCTGTACATGTATCTATGTCCTTGTGCCTATATCATTGTCCATGTTCCTGTATCACTATCCGAGTTTCAATCACTACATCAAGCTGCGCATACCTCAAGTTCAATATCCAATAATGCCTCAATCATCAAAAGATTTCATTTCCATGTTCAATCATTTACATCAAATCAATCCATACATAATACCATAATCTATCCAACTATAAATTCCAAGATAACCATTATCATAGCCTCCATACGATATTTAATGACTTCAAATAGATATACCAAGAGAGAGGCTCACATACCAAGATCAAAGATGTTCTCTATCCATGAAAGACGTGCCATCACAAGAGAAACCCACAAGCATGAATAATACCTTTTCCAATATTACAAGTTTAAGAGATAATATATAAAATAAAAGAGTATCTAGATATATTCATCACATATCCCTCACGACTATCTTTCGAACGAGTAAATTTTTTTGTAATTTCGATAACCTATGAGAAAGTTATGTCGTTTTTAGTCACTCTCCTCAATCCTCAAAGATATCCAAAAAAAATTCTCCTCCAAAAAGTTTCGCACTTTTTCTCCAAAGATACACAATAGAAAAAGATACTTGATTGATGATAAAATGAAAATTTTGCCCTCAATTTATACACTTCATCATGATATAGTAGCTTCTTTTAGTGTTTCCTTAAACTCATCCTTAATTTGTGGATCTCCATATTTTAAGGGGGTCTCAAGGGTTAGTACCCAACCTCAAGAGTCCATCATGACACTTCATGTAAAAACTTCAATATCACTCCATATATTCTCTAAAGTAGGCCCTAGGGGTTTACCACATCATCATACTTGGTAGATACACCATTATTTCTTGCGAGGATCCTTACCACTTCAAGTGGTCTAATGGGACAAAGTACCACAACTTTCGAAGTCATGTGGATCAAGCATTATTATTTTAGGGGTAGTTCAAGCTACACACCAAATTTATTCGAAACAACTTTGGGGACTTTTTAGGGCCTTCTCCATCATGGGTCATGTAACCCAAAACTTATGGGAAACTGGACCAAACACCATTGTTTATGGGTTTCTTCACCTTTTATTTCAACAATTTTTAGGGGAAACCTTAGAGACTTCTTTAGGGTTTTGATCCATATGTGTACATCACAAAGTGTCTTCTCATGAGGGCCATGTGTAACCACTACACCATAAGGGGACCACTTTGGAGGATATATACATACATAGCTTGACATCAATGACAACTTTATTCAACATTTAAAAGCAAAAAACCTAAACATTAACTCATTTTTTTTTTCCAAAATTTGCAGGGGAGAGTTTTGGAAGAGAGCCTTACATGGAAGGAGTTTGGAGTAATTGGATTATTTTGAGGATCGAAATTTGTTTGGTATGGTGAATGGAACACAACCATTCATAGTAGAAATTTTAAGTATGTAAAATATTACTATAGATCTTATTATCTTATTTAGATTTTATCTAGATTTAGAAAGAAAATTTCATCGTTGTTACCTTCAATGTTGCAACCCTTATTTCTAGTTCCTTCTCCCTCAATTGTTACACAATTACAGATATTTTTCCTTTTAGGTATTTTAGGTTTGAAGAGTTTGTGATTATATATAGAAAGCGAGGGTGAGATAGAGCCACTTTTGGGGTCGAATTTGTAACCATGTAAGCCTTGTCAAGTTTTTTTATTTTTATTTTATTAAAAAAAAACATGTGTGTAATTTTTGGCGTGTTTCTACAGCCGTAACACATCAGTGTGTGTATTAATAGCGCACTGGAGGTACATATGTGACCATGCATATTATTTTTAAAAGAGCAAAAAATCATTTCTCAGTTCTCAATGCGATAATATCGCATAACACACATGTGCGTTTATAATAATAATGCACCGATAATGGAAGAAACACTATTTTTTAAATTTCATAAAATGTTAAATAATTTCTGCCATTTTTAGCGCCCTTGTATCTATATAATGCACTGGTGCGTGCTTATACATAATTCATAGGGGTGTTTTAGGTATATAAGAGCACTAGTATCATACATATTTTCTATTTCAAACTCTGTAATTTATTTCTGCAATGTATTAATAACTTTTGTATATAATGGTCTAGGTTGTTTATTTATAAAAAATGCATTGTATGAGTTCAATTAACAACAATTTTAGTCAACATATTGGGAGCACATGCATAATTACGAAGAAGGCAAGTGCTTTTTAATATTTGTATTTAAATCAATATGTCTGAATTACTTGTAAATTTAACTAATATGTATTGGTTAATGTGTGACATGCAGATCCAAAAAACGAGGAAGCTTGACAAGATGCTTAACAATCTAAGTCCAGAAGAGCATAAAATGTTGATGGAAAAGTTGTAGAGGGATGAATCAGGTGAATTAAAATAAGTCAATATGAATTATTTCTTCCAATTTAATTAATATTGTACGTAAGAATATTCGATAATAGGTTTGAAATAATCTAATTCACAGATGTTGAATGTTATGCAGGGACTGACGACAACAAAAATGACCGTCACCATAATATTATTTTATTTTATTTTTATGGAAGATGCAAATGATTATAGATTGGTCCTTAGCTCATTTGGAGTGGTGTTGAAAGTTAATAGGAGGGGGAAATACTTTTATAATACTATGAGGGATATAGTATAAAGAATGTATAGATGTACTTTTCACTTACAATATATAAATCAATTAAGTGATTCAAAGAATCATGTCATATGGAAATTGCAAGAGGCATTTCTAGAGCCATGGACAATGAGATCTGTCAGACTTGCAATAGCAAAAACATACAATAACAAAAAAAGTCGTTCAAAAAGTAATATCCATAAACATGTTTATGTACAATATGTATCTATAACTACTACAAAGCGTCATTGCTTTAATAATTTTAATTATTCTATATTTATTTTTCATATCAACAAAAAATAGTTTAATGTAATTTTACATTTTCAGGAAGATTATGAAAATATGAAGGGATGAACGAGGTGATATGTTAAATGTGCCAGCAGTGATGTTCAAAAAAGTGTACAAGGAGATGGTCAAGGAAATAGACATAATTGCAATGCAGGAGGACCCATCCCAATAACAACATGCCTCAAATGTATGAAATGATTGATTTTTTGGATTATGTACATATCATTAGTTAATTAAACATTAAATATTAATTTTTAATTGTTTTGTTGCAAAAAATAAAACAACCCATTCAACACACAAGACAAGGCGACAAGGAAAAAAAGGGTTGATAGCAAATTATGGACTAGAGCCAACATAGGACTTGTTTATAGAAGGATTGATTTTTGGTTTTGAAAGAATGTGTATCATTCATGACTCAATTATTTCCATGGTACATCACTTTTCAATTTACATTCATGTATATTATCGATTTTATTTTTCATTATTCCGAGAAATGTAGATACACTCATTACAATTTATTTTTATGTTTGCAGATGGAAGCTGAAGAAGAGGAAAAATATCAAGCCAATAAAAAAAACTTCGGCCAAATCACCCCACTGATGCAAGCGGATCGAGCACTGATAACAGTTCCAACAAAGAATGATGATTCATATTTATTTTTGATTTTATTGCAAGCTTATGTATATTTTGAAGTAATTGCCTGTGAAAATAAGACATTTTGTATAATGTATTAGACATAGTGTTCGAATTGAAATACAACGGGTTACCAATAAATGTAACAATTACATACATGCTGACATTTTGATTATTGTTGTATCTATATTGTCCTATTTTGTAAGGAAAAGGCCCTCCCATTGATATAATATAATAAGATAAATCTTTTTATTCTATTGCATTCTCCAAAGTTATTGTCAATTGTTACATGAGAAATGTCACATTGGTAATTGAATGTATGGGTGGTTAAATATTACAATAGATTATTAAATTAATCCAAATGTATGAATGATTAAAATAAAATAAATGAATCCAAATTAGAATAGATGCTTATATCACCAAATCTATGGATGATTGAATTAATCCAAACAAAAACACTAATTAAAATAAAAATGAATAGTGATTGGAAATGAAAATGTTATTGATGTAGAGATTTTGCTCCATGAATATTTCGAAAATTACCATTGGATCGGTGAAATTGGCTCTAGTTTGATCTAGATCGGACAGGATTTGGTGGCTAGACCGTGAGCTTGAAGCAAGAATATATTTCAAGTAGTTTTGGATCTTGAGTCAGGTGATTGTTGCTATACGAGAGTTGTATAGATTACCTTTGAAACACTTCAAGAAGTGATTCAAAGTGATCAACATTATCTGCGTGCCCTGAACGTAGCCTTCTAACTTCTCCCATGGATGCCGGAGGGGGTCCTCCCCCTCCTCTTCCTCCTAAGATTGATGCCTTCAAACGCTTGGTTGCCTCTTGTGGCAAGAGGAAAGGTAGCCCAAATTTGCAGAAATTTGTGAAGAAAGTAGACAATATTTCGTCTGTTGAATTTCCAACTGAATAACCTTGTCAGACCGCATTGAATCTAGCTGAGAGTGAGCTCATTGGACAATTTACAGGTCTATGGCCTTCTACTAAGGCAATTGATGGATGGTTTCAGTGAAATTGGAGGCCCTTGGTTTTTGAAGCAATCCAAAACCATTTGGTTGGCAGAGGTTACTATGTATTTCTTCTTGGTTCAGTTGAAGATCGTGATCTCATTTTTTGAAACAATCCCTATTTCATGGTCCCTCAAGGGCTCTATCTAAATAATAAGACTCTAGACTTCGATCCTACCCAGGATGTACTTTCAGCTGTTCCTGTATGGGTAAGGCTACCCTATTTGCCTTTACATTGTTGTAATTTAGAATCTCTGGAAACCATCAGGAAGAAGCCAGGAAAATATATTGATAGGGAAGAAAGGAAAGAACAATATTCATGTGCAAGAATATGTGTTGAAGTATATTTGGAGATAGGTTTGCCCGAGGCGATCAAGTTAACAGTAGCTGAATGGTCACACATACAGGAGATCAATTACGAAAAAATCCCTTTCAAGTGCCGTCATTTCCATGGATATGGTCATTTTGCACAAAATTGTAAGAAAAAATCAGAGGAAGAACTTGAAAAGGAGAAGGCTGATCAGTGGGCTCAAGTTCAAAAAGCAGATACTTCCAAACAAGATAATAGAATGAAAGGTAAAGGAGGAAATACAAGGAATGGATCCATTCCTGATAGGAAGAGACTCCCTAAAGCTTAGGTTGTAGAAAAAGTCATCGTTTCATCAAACCCTTTTGTTGTACTAATCTCACATGAAGATCATAATCCACCCGTTCTTGAAGAGGGTGAAGTGCAACGTTCAATTATGCAGGAAGAAGAAGTTGAAGTAAATACTAGGCCATAGGAACAATCTGGAACAACAATCTCATAAATTGCTTGCATAGATGCAATCTTGTAGGAAAAACATGATTCACCAACACGCGCCACTTATTCTCCCTCTTATGCTAAAATTATCAAGAAGAAACCAGTACAAAACTCTGGTTATTCTAAAGAATATACTATTGAGCAAATCACCAAAAACACAGGCATGAAGTCTCGAAAGGAGGTTAAAGAAGAGGAGGAGGAGAGATTAAATATGTGAGGTAGTCAGTCTACAATCGAAATGTCAATAGGCAGAAGTAAGTAGACTAGACTTCCAAAGGGAGTATTAACTCCCTCTTTCTCGGGTAAATAATGCAAATTGTCTCGTGGAATTGCAGGGGATTGGGGAATCCAACCAAAGAAAAAGCGATTAAAGAGTTATTAAGAATGTAACCTTATGATATTCTCTTGCTCCAAGAGACAAAGATAGAGGAGGAAGTTCTTCTATCCCTAAGCAGAACAAAGTGGAAAAAGAATGCAGGAAAGGAGGTCAGTGCTCGAGGTACTTCTGGGGGCCTCGTAACCTTATGGTACAAGGACAAGTTTCTTCTGAAAGGTTCATTTTCAAACCAACACTGGATTTATACAGAACTTAAACATATATCAAGTAAGACTTCCACGTCACTTTTTAAATATTTATGTCCTGGTAAAATTTTAGGGAAAAAAGGACTACTAGAATTCTCTGTCGGATTTCTTATAAATATACACTCCCATAAATATCATAGTGGCAGGGGATCTCAACATAATTTTAGACCCTAAAGAGAAAAAAGGAGGAGTTCAGGGTAAAGACCCTTTTCATGATTCAGTGGATTCTTTGATCCATGCTCGAGACCTTCTTGACTTCAAACCTAAGAAAGGTCGTTACACTTGGACCAATAATAGAGTAGGGGCTTCTGGTATCTTTGCTCGTCTAGACATGTTTCTAGTTCAAAGATCCTTGATGGAGGGGAAAATATTAATCTCATCCAAAATTCTTCCCAAATTAACATCAGACCACCATCCTATTTGCCTGCCGTTGGAAGAAGAGGAAGACCTAGGCCCTATTTTGTTCCATTTCAGTCCTCTTTGGATTGAGAGAGATGGCTTCTGCAAAATAGTGACAGAAGCTTGGTCCTAGTTTGTAGAAGGATCCCCCAACTATTTTTGGAAGAAGAAACTAAGTGTACCAAGTATGCCTTGAAAATTTGGGCAAAAAAACCTCTCACAACTCCAATGAGCAGCAGGAAAGAGAAAGTGAAGGTGTTAGTAGAGATTCAGGTAGGAATGGAGGAAACATAAATTACCAAATCACAACTGGTTACTGAGCAGTTCGCTCAATTAAAATCCTTCCACTCTTTTCATGAGGAAGAGGAGTATCTTCGTCTTAAGTCTCGTAGTCTTTGGTTGCAAGCAAGAGATAAAAATACTGCTTTCTTCCACAGACAATGCATAGCTAGACTCTCTCATAATCACATTTCGGAAATATCCTCAAGTGAGGGGGAAGTCATTAAAGGTCATGAGAAATTAAAGCAGGATGCACAAAGTAATTTTTAGCAATTGCTTCAGGAGGATGACATCTATGATGATGAAGTTTTGTCTAACATCTCTTCTCTAGTTAGTGCAAAGTTAAACGTTGGCTTAATGAAGCCTTTATATGAAAATTAAATAGTGGATGTCATCTGGGAAATGGAGCTAGATAATTCCCCTGGGACGGATGGCTTCTCAATTCATTTTTACAGAGTTTTCTAGAATGTTATAAAACAAATCTACTTCACATGGTAACAACCTTTCATAAAAAATCTAAAGTGGGAGGGTGTACCAATTCTACTTTCCTTGATTTAATTCCAAAGGAAGTTAATCCAGAAACTTTTGACAGGTTTTGGTCTATCTCGCTTTGTAATGCCTCATACAAGCTCCTAGCCAAACTCTTAGCTAATAGACTCAAGCCTTTGTTAGGGAGTCTGATTTCTCCTCTTCAGGGAGGATTTGTAAAAGGAAGGCATCTCATAGACAATGTGATCCAAGTGCAAGAATCCCTTCACTCTAGCTTCCAAAGGAAGGAGAAAGGAATGTTAATCAATATGGATATGAAAAATTCCTTCGATCGTGTTAAGATTTCCTTTATTTATCAAGTCCTTCTCTCTTTTGGTTTTAGAGTTGAGTTTGTTAGCTTTATAAAAGCTTGCATAGATAGGCCCTGGATAGTGCCCCTTGTTAATGGTAGACCATCCAATTTTTTCCAAGCTACAAGAGGACTCAGTCAAGGATTCCCCTTGTCACCTTTCCTCTATATCTTGCTAGTTGAATCCCTAAGAAGAAATCTTACAATAAACATGGAAGCAAGTTATATTCCAGGTATTAAGACATCAAGAGGAGTGGACCCTATAAATCATGCCCTCTTTGCGGACGATTCTCTCCTTTTAGGAGGGGCCTAATTAAATATAGCTCAGGCCTTCAATGAAATACTTCAAAACTTCTGCTTAATTTCAGGAGCTCTAATTAACAAAAGAAAAAGTGTTGTCTTGGTTGCTGTTTATCCACCCGATGCATTTATGTTGTTTATAAGCACCGATGCGTATCATCTATATGTAAGCCCTAGTGTGTCATACAAATTTGGTGCTTTCTAGTGCATGATATGTTTGAGTGCAATGACACAGACTGATTATATATTTCAACACTGGTGCATTTGTGTTATATCGACACCAATGCGTTGTGTTTCATAAAAGCACATTGGTAAAAAAAATCTGCTAAAATGTTCATTTGCTGGGTTTTTTTAGCTATAAAATTTATCCATAATAACCTCCGTGAAAAAGTATGCTACCATTGGTAGAGGTTGTAGCAAATGCTTTTTTGCCAAATTTTGCCAAATTTTGCCAATCTTGTAACACTAAAAACCTCTGCTTCAGGGCCTTTTCCTTGTAGTGATTATAAAGTTGATCTCATATTATCCTTTGAAACAAGTCAATCTACATCTACGTATCGACTCAATTTGAAGATATTGAAATATTGTAACTTCGTAGAATATTCTAAATGTATTTTACTAATGTACCCCAAGGGAGATGTCTTATTCCTTCGTTCAGATGTTACTATTGTATTTGGTCATCATACAGTCGTGAGGTATAACCTCCATTGTAAGTTGGGTCAATAGTACCCTAATGAATATAATATAATACTATTTTGAGTCTTCCTAGGTGAAGTCGACCTAGTCAGTTTAGTGGGTCCGACTTGTTAGGTTAAAATTCAAGTGACAAAAAGAGTATAAATAGAGGAGTTATGTTCCTAATTTGAACACACACACACTCACTTGTGTATAGTGCATAGGAGAGAGAGAGAGAGTGAGAGACATACCAGCAAGGAGGAGGATCATCTATTTTGGGGTTTTATCTTATACATCTATATAGAGGAAGTTTTGCTGGGTTTTCTTCCCTTTGAGGGTTTCTCGAGATACATCTATGTCTATATTGTGATTGTGTTTCTTTAGGTGATGCTACATATGATACGGTTGTGAATTTGGATTAGACACTAATGATATCTAGCTAAGCATATGAAATATTAACATGGTATCAGAGCTATCCTGAATATAACAACTTTCACAAGGTGAAATTCTCTCTCCTCTCCCTCCGACAATAAATTAGGGTTTCTACAAAATTAAGGATTTTGAAGATATGCTTGCATAGAAAGTTGCGCCTCCCTAGAGCACATATATTGATCCCTAGATCTAAGTTTTGAGTGGGTGAATCTCTGAGAAAGCCAAACCCTAGGTTGTCCTTGAACCAGAAAACTGCAGAAAAACAGAACCATAAATATGCATAAACTGAAATTTCACAAGCAAGTTTTGAAGGGTGAAGATTTGGAATCTCCCGAAACCAAGTGGACCAAACAACTCGGCTCAGTCAAGTGCATCTCCTAGTAAGGTCAGATTTTCATTTTGAGAAATTCCAATTTTAGTGACCTCCTGGATAGGATGGCCCCAAACATTGAGCTTGAGGACAAGCTAGAAGGAATATAAAACTTCCAAGAATGTAAGTATAGGATTGGTCTCATTATCAGAGAGAATGATCTTAACAAATACATTAAAGATGAAGTTGCAGAACCGGAAGAAGATGAAGCTAAGGAAAAGCACCAAAAGGACTTAATCAAGGCAATGAGGATCATTGCTGATTCTATCAAATATCACTTGATCCCTGAAGTGTCATCTAAATAGACATCAAAGCAAATGTATGATGCCCTTTCCATAATGTACTAAGGAAATAACATCAACAAAATTATGAATTTGAGAGCTCAACCGAAGGGTACCAAAATGAGTAAAGGAGAATCCATTCAAGATTACTTCACAAGGGTCTCCCAGTTCAAGGAACAACTAGATACCATTGGAAACTCCCTTAATGAAGATGAACTAGTTATGACTTCTCTCAATGGTCTCACTAGACCTTGGGATTCATTCATATAGACTATGTGTGCCAGAAAAGAAAGTATGAAATTTGATGTTGTATGGGAAGATTGCATCCAAGAGGAATCTAGAGTAGCTAACAAAGAATATCTACTTAAAGAAGACGATCCAGCTCTAGCCACCCATACCAAAAGAAGAAGACAATCAAACTTCAAGAAGGATAGTCACAAGGAGTATAGACCTCCAAATAAGTTTCAAAGGAAAAGAGGAAATAGTTAGAAGAAAGACTACTCCAAATATCAATGTTATAACTATCATAGGATATGACACCTTTCCAGAGAGTGTCCATTGAAGAAGAACAACAACAAAATACATCATGCTCATCTAGCTGATATGAGGATGAAGAAGAAGAAGAAAGACCTAGAAAGAGACAAGCAAAAGAAGAAGATGTAGAAGAATATGTACTATTTTCTGCATTCTCTGGGTCTGTGATACCTGAAGAAGATACATGGCTCATTGATAGTGGTGCTTCAAAGCACATGATATGGAATGTCAGTACCCCATAATTTCACAAAAATTTAAATTTTTTAATGTAACATAAATTGTCTATAGTCGTAGTTTGATAACTACTAGCGGCTAGCGGATAAATGAAACAGTTAACAAAAGTAATGATTAACTTCAAACACATAAAAACTAATACCACATTAATTTTGATATGTTATGTATATGATCTGCATTCAGTTACTTCTAGTTATACTGATGAGTTGATTTTTTCAAGTAGGTGAGAAGTTATGTTCTGACTGGGGCTTACTTAGCAATTGCTAACTCAGTTGGCTTTCTGGATCTTACAGGTTCAATAGGTAAATTTTTGAACAAGTAGGAGTTTGTTAAAGTGTTAAATCCAGATGTAGTTCTTTAGCATATATAAAATGCTAGAGTAAAATTGATTATTAGAGTTCAAGGATACTATGAGGTAAAGTAACTTTTCTTTATTTGTTTTGCATCTATGATAGTATTTTAAGTTTATGTCGTAAAGACCAATAACCTTGCCATACTCAATGTCTTTCATTAGTATGACTTCTACTTCAGACAATTCTTCTTTCTAGCTATTAGCTAAGTTACTTACAAGTTCTACATAGAGCTCATGATTTAGTATAACAACACCTTTACTGAAATAAGAGTTTACTGTTGTTGTTATTTCTAAAATTTAAAACACTGCTTATAAGCATGGAAATAAATCTAAGGCCTTCCAAGAACAAGCTTACAATTGAACCCTTAGCTCTACTTTAATTATGCTCTAGAAGAGGAAATTTATCAGCTTATTATTGTATTAAAGTTATAAATGTTCACTTGCACAATAGTCATCAAGTTACAATTCCGATATTCCAAGTTTCTTCACGACACAAGTATTGTAGCAAGATTACATTACCATATCATTTATTAATAGTAGTAAGTGATACTATCTTTAATCCTGGATAGTCTTACTATCTTTCATTTACTAAGTCTAATCTAACATTGGTTTGATTCATTTAGAGTTTTGGTTCCTTATGGAGACCAAAAGATCACCAACTTCCAAGAAGTTTAACTTACACCAAGGCACTAAAGACTATACATAAAAATGTTAGAGTTATTCCAGGGTGTAAATACTATTTATTTTTATATACACATTGTTGATTTATAAACTAAATTCTTACCCATTAGTGTTTACATAAAACTAGTTCTAATAACATAGTCATGCATCGTTATGTTGGTATAAGTGATTATTAGTAGTACCATCAACTTAAGATCAATGTCAAATATCCTACTATTGGTCTTTCCATAGTTATTTTACCAACGAAGATTCCAAGGTTTAACGATACAATATATATCTCGTTCTTTACCATAGCTTTACTTTATGGTTTATTATTGCAATGATATGTTTTTGACTTTGTAAATTACATTATCATTGTAGTCACTATTTAAATTATGGGCAATATTTTGGTTTCCCGACAATGCAGTGTAAACTATACCATTCGACCCACTGATGACTAAATATTTTGGTGGGCACGTGCTGCAGCCTCCATCATGTAATGGATGTTTTAAAAGCTTACAACGTAACCCTAACTTCCTCATTCTTCATCAAGGGTTTGGCTTTGCACTGTCTAGTTTCTTTGTGGCCATGAGGGCTCGCTTGTTCTCGTTTTTCAGCTCCAACGTGTGTTTAGTGAAGTGCTGCAACTCTTGTAGGAGGGTTGAGAGATACCCACGTTGTATTTTGGTTCTTTCTGTAGGCACTGTGTCGTTGTGAGAGTGGTGTTACTCTGTCCATATCTTTGAGTGTTGGTTCCTTGCGTTGCATTTGCCATAGCGTTTAACCTTCTCCATCATTGGTGTGATTTGGAATGTGAACCCCGCTGCCTCTGTCACAGGTGAGCACGAGGGTTTGTTCTTCAAAGTGTGCTGTTCTTCGTGCTAATTCGATTCCTCCTTGGCTCCAGATTCCTTCGCCTTTAGGTAAATATTTTATCATTTTAATGTTATAGATTTCAAGTTACAGTTTTAATAGTAGAATACACGGCTTCTAAATAAAGTCTTGGGTCTGTATTTGCAGGTTACAGTTTCCTTTAAACTTGGAGAAATAATCTCCAACGTTGGATTGACCTCGGGACCCAACGGGTAAGCCCCAGTTAAAACGTGGCATTCTCCCTACTTGCAATGGTTAAGGGAAAAAGGGTTTGCAGTTGGAAAAGAAGCTCGGCTTCGGTTCCTCCATTTCTTAGATACTTTGTTTTCAGTTATTACTTAGTTTCTTTGTTAGTAAAACCCTTGCCTGTTGCAGGGTAACTCCGGCTTCTATGACGTGACTTGTATTTAGCTTCCTTAACTTGTAAAGAAGAATTACAGCCTTATGGCTTGGTAATTTTATACTCTGTTTCTTAAATTATGGGGGTTCTCTTGTCTTCATGGTTTTTACTTGATCTCTGTTTCGAATACACTGGTAATTTATACATTGTTTTAAAAATGGTATTATTATAAATTGGGTTATTATTCTTCTTCACTGTCAGTGAAATAAATTTACTGTTAATGACTTCTTTTGTAAATGAATAATGTTATTGTAAAAGCTGTAACTCAGTTCAGATAATAAAATCTATAGATTTATATTTGTCAGTTAGGTTAAAGTAGCTGGGGTTTTCTGGATAGGATCCTTTGTATAGATTTATCATTGGTTTCTGTTTACCTTCATTCGTCATTACAAGATTATTGGTGTTATAAATCTGTTTATAAATTAATTTTAAAAATAAAAGAATTTATAATTATACTATAAATTCTTGAAGTAAGACTGTAACCAGTCTAATGCATAACTTATAGTCTTTAATTTAATTTGTTTACTCTGTTATTAAAGAATATGTTTATAAAATGATAAAAGAAGAACTAGGGTTTCAACCCTCAGGTTTAACTTGCACAGGTTATAAGCTTGTTTGGTAACTAATTTTTCCTTGATTAGGTAATTTCTTAATTTTATTCTATTTATTGTTTACATGTATTTTTGTATTTGTTTACTATTCTGTAAATTAGAAATTGTTCAGAACTTTGTAAAGATTAGAATAATAACTCTGTTTACTTTTTATAATTAGATGGCTTGTAACATCACTCTAATTCTGGTTTACATTAAATAATAGTTTTAAGATAATAGATTTTTTTACAAGATACTCTGTGTGGTTATTACCTTGTTT
Source organism: Pseudotsuga menziesii (assembly GCA_001517045.1). Classification (NCBI taxonomy): domain Eukaryota; kingdom Viridiplantae; phylum Streptophyta; class Pinopsida; order Pinales; family Pinaceae; genus Pseudotsuga; species Pseudotsuga menziesii. Next base: position 17,525 of record LPNX011149712.1, read on the forward strand.
ATATACCCAACTGTATCTTCTATAAGCTTTATTTGTATCAGTATACTCTAATGTAGTTCTACTGTTTATTTTTAACATTTGTACTTAGTTATGCTCAGTTAAACAGTAAACATAAATAACCATAGCACTGTTCTTTACATAATAATTTACACATTGATTAAATTACCCTGCTATCTACAGATACAAAACCCTATCTATTATTTTCTATCTCTTATAAATTTCTTTCATCTACTTAAAGCATTCTAGCTGTGCTGGAGTACGACCTGGTTTCCAGGTGTGGAAAAACACAGTCTATAATTTTTTTTTCATTCTAACAAATTACTTTTTCTAAATCAACTTCATTTCTTTAACAATCTAATAAGAATATTAATTCTAACATTTCACAAACTAAACTTTAACAATCATATACCAGTCAAACTAAAACTTATTTAACTAACATAGTAAAACAAAATAACATAGAACTTGTTAGGACAGACGACAACAACGTTAGGAGGCCGTTCCTCCCTACCAATCTCCTGGAGAGCACTCAAAAAATTCTTCCTCAGGACCCTCAAGCATGTTCCTGGTCTTCTTGGCTGAGAACTGGTGGAGAATGCAAGCAGTAGAACCCTCTATCAACTGACTAGTTCAATATCTTAGTAAAATACTCTGCTCTCAGCAGTATGATATTTAGCTTAAAAGCTGCAACTAGATCCGTCAGCAGTTATCCCCTCAAACACTTTCCAGATTTTCCTTCCATTGAATTTATCTGAAGTACATTCATTCAACTTGAATGATCACTTCTCTAGAATGAGCAGCCTCAGCTCTCTTCAATGGGAATTTTTATAAAGATTACCTAGGTCTTTTGGGTCAGTTTTCATTAATTGAGCCACCTGCTCTGATTCCACTTTCTTGGGGAATCATGACCCCAAATGTAGGGAGGTTTCCACCTGCAACAGTTGGAAGTGGTTTGAGGATGCTGCCACATGCCAGTTTGCTCTCCACCTAGTATCCTCCACCAATTTGACCAGTAAACACTCTTTTAATAGCTCTCCTAAGCTGTTGTCTCCTCCTTTATTTATTTATAAATAAAATATTCAGAATTACATTAAATATCCTTGACCCTGCTGAGTCATCAATTACAACTTAGCATAAAATTTAACATATTGTCCTCAAATAATATCAAATAATATAAAATTGTTTTTTTGCAAAATTGGGGTATGTGACATGGAAGAAGCAAAATCTGTCAAGACTTGAAGAAAAGAACTCTCCTAAGAAAGTATCATTAGGAGATGACTATCAATATCCCATCAATGACATTGGTGAATCAAGCTACAAGCTTGAATCTGGAACCTCCATGAAGATGAAGGAAGTACTATATGTATTCGTTTTGAAAAAAAGGACTTACTTTCCATATCAACATTAGATAAGAAAGGATATAGAGTTTCTTTTATAGATGGACAAGTACTCATGTGGAACAAAGGAAATACAATTTAAGATGTTGTGGTCATTGGTGAATAAGGAGGATTGTACAAACTCAAGGGACATCTAGAAAAAAACCTTGTCCATGAGATCATTAGCTCAAATGAACTATGGCATAGAAAGCTTGCTCACATCAACTACAAAGCATTACCCTATGTGATAAAGGTGGTAACAAGTTTACCATATTTGAAAATCGATTATGAAGGTAATTGAAAAGGATGTGCAAGAGGAGAGAACATCAAGAATCCATTTATGAAGAGTGAAACAAAGACTAAAGGTACATTGGATTTAATTCATTATGATGTATGTGGTCCTATGTCCTTCACATATTTAAGTGGATATGAATATTATGCTACATTTATTGAGGACTACTCAAGAAATACATGGATATTCTTCTTGAATACAAAGAGTGAAGTGTTCGAAAAATTCAAGGAATTCAAATCCTTGATAGAGAACCATTCAAAAAGAAGAATCAAGACACTCATAACAGATAATGGTGGAGAATATACTTCAAAAGAATTTGAATATTTATGCAAAGAAGCTGGAATTAAGAGGGAAATAACTGCTCCCTACAATCCCCAACATAATGTTGTTGCAGAAAGAAAGAATAGAACCATTATGGAAGCAGTGAATACAATGGTTCATGATCAAGACCTTCCTATGCACCTATGTGATGAAGCAACAAGAACAACTGTGTATGTGCATAATATATTATCTCATATTTCTCTTGGATTCAATAATCCCGAAGAAATGTATAGAGGAAAGAAACCTGAAGTGAGCCATCTCAAGATATTTGATTGTCTAGTATATGTTCACATCCCAAAATAAAAGAGAACCAAGTTGGATCCTTCTAGAAAGAAGGGAATATTTGTTGGATACCGTGAAGTCTCTAAAGCCTTCAGGATATACATTTTAGGATTCCATCATATAGATATTAGTAAGGATGTAACATTTGATGAAGAAACGACTCGTAAGAAATCCAGAAGATGTCAACATGAATAAGTACACGAAGAGGATGTACCTCATAGAAAGGTAGAAGCTGAACCCTCTCCTGAAATAGTAGCATATGAAGATCATGATATGATAGAACCTTAAGAACCCCATACTATGGATATATATCAAAAGATAAAACCTGCTTGGGTAAGAGAAATCTGTTACGGAGAGAAATTCCTATGGCTTGGGGTACCACAACAGACAGCTAGACTCCAGAAATCAATCTTTCCCAATATGCAATAGAAATAAAAACATCTAACACTAAAGGATCGAACCTCGTACCTTATTCCAGACGGTTGAAGTAGATCCCCATTGAGCTTTCCAATCTTCAACTTGAATTGTTATAGCACGTCCTCAACAACAAGTAAACAATACAAGCATACTATATTTCATGGTGTTAGATCTATTCTAGCATATATAATCAATAATGTAAAAGCATTTGACATATTACAATGGATACAATATTCATTCAAATACACATTACTGGACATGAAAAGATATTTCTATTAATATGAATTAGAGATTACAAGTGACAACCTCTGACGGCACGTCTGCGAACTGGAGAAACTGAATCCCCCACTTGGGCCTCCACCACCTCAATCCTCCATCACTCCGATAGCAAGCTTACTAGCAAAAGGAAAGCTTGGGAAGAACACAACAGTGCTCCAAGGGACAAAGGGATGCAGACTCAAGCATAAGTTCTGGCAACAATGGACTATAGTTTCGGTACTCTCAATTCTCTCTTATGCTTTCAATGTCTCAAGGGTTCCTTATATATCTTTTCAAAGTGATATTGAAAGGTCGAATCCATGCGATCTCAAGGCATATGGAAGGCCAGGAGTCATACGAGTTGGATCCACGACAAGGAACGCTCCAAAGGATTTTGGATTATGTACACATCCCGATGTACGCGACTATAGAGGGAATATCTGCGTATGTACGCGGTTATCAGGGAAAAGGCCGCGTATATCGTTTTTCTAATGTTTTTAGGGATGGTCAATGATACATCAAAAGACAAAAAGTGGTCCATAGGGGCTAATGAGTCTGTAGCGGGACAGGGGAAGGCCATACAATGTGTGATTCACCTAGTGTGGTGAAATCCGCTATAACAGATGCCCCCTAATGTATGAGATCAGAGGGGTTGTACGATGGCCGAAATACATTATAAGTCCATCCTAGAAGTGAAGTGATGAAGGTACCCAAATGGAAGACCAGCCACCCAATCAGCATAATACCATAATACAACTCTGCATATAACTGCGAATACATATAGCAGTCCCGGATACATAAGAGTACAATGGCCATGAATAGGCATGAAACATGATAACACATATATGTGGTCATCGCCACTTACAATATACATAGATCAGAATCTCCATGATGAAGATATACAAAGGACCATGATCTCCACATAGGCTGAAGATATATAACAGATCAAGATCTCCATAGTGGCTGGAAATGTCTGACATATACTGGAACAAGTCATGAGAGCTGAAATCTCATGAACACTGGCACGATCAAGGAGGTAGCATATAGTGGATGCCACCAATCTGGAAGGTCTTCTACACACACTGCTACGAGTACATGTCCTACTATGTGAATAGAGGTGTCGAGGTCGAACATAGTAGTCCATCGTCTGATTACCGGTCATTGATGTATACCATTAACAGATGCCAGATCACCCACCAATAATGAAAATGGGAATCAAGGTACTAGAGTGCAAACTAACAAGTGTGAATAAATGTGTTGAGGTCGAACACTTGAGAGAATCCATCGATCAGGGGACATTGATGTATTCCCAAAACTGTCGATGGCGAGAGAACCTACCACTGATGACTGCAAGTCTCAAGGCACTCAAAATGACTCTAGATTCCAATCCCAGAATAAATGATCTGAAGTCGATGGGATGAAATCCGCTGGAAGGAGGGCATTAGGGCATCCCCCATCATCCAACACGAGGTACTCAGCAAAGCTGTATAATGTGGAAGGACTCGATCATAAGGTGCACGAACCAGTAACTGTACTGGGAATGGCTGACATGCAAAGTCAACATAACTGAGGAATGGCCGACTCAGGTTTCAACTTCCTTCGAACAAGAGCATAACGGCGTATGGTGACTGAATGAAGGCAGCATAGACTCGATATACAAACTGGGGCATCTCTATGATGCAGGAGGCATCAATAGAGGCTCCATAGGGACTGGAAGCTTAACCAGTCGGTGGAGATAAAACTCAGATAACGAGTACAGCTCCTAAGTCAAACTATAACCCAACCAATGGATGTGATATACAGTGCTCTGTTCGAAGGCACGACTCAACAGCTGCCAAAGATAATATCTTTTCTTGTCCGCCTTTTTGGTTTTTTGATTTTTTTGGTCTTTTTCAGTTATTTGAAAAGCTTGAAAAAAGAATAAACTAGCTTTATAGTTACAAACTAGGAGGAGACGAGTGTCATTTAGGGCAAACAAACTAGTTCCAAGCAGTGGAACATACCTATGCTCAATGCAAGGATACATGTGTAGGATATCGACACTCGGGGGAAAATCCCCTCCCGGTAAAAAGGGAATCAAGTTGCGAAGGATATAAATAAAGGCTATGCATGGTTAGACATGAGACAAGCTCGGGATATATGGTTGAAACACAATGTCAGGGGAGCCGGCATAAAGCTCAATAAGATAAGCAAAGCTCATGATAATGCATCCACAACTTGATACAGGGGGAGTCCGGGGGGTCATGGCCAGCATAAGATCAAGAGGAGTATGAGGCTCTTGCTAAATGTCATGGCAATACTATACAACGGACTCCCACACCCTAAAGGAGAAACATCGGCATGGGCACCAAATGCAAATAAGGCGCTAACTAGGGTACCCATGTAAGGTGAGGCTCTACCACTCATATCATGCCACTTCTATAACAGCAAGAAGGTTCCGTGACATAATAGAGTGGGTTCGTACCTAAGGATATAGTGACATGGTCATAAGGTCATGCAAAATGCAAACGGTGGTGAACCTAACCTATATGCCAGTGTAGACGTTATACCTGAGATCAGTACGAACGGGTCAATCCAAAGGCTGAAACGGCGCTGAAAATGGTCTTCTACATCACAGATTAGGTCAGAAACGGTCCAAAATGGTTAGAAACGGTCAAAACTATAGGAAAGGGGGTAAAATTTTTCAAATATTTGAATTTTTTTTCTATAAATAGTAAAAAATATAAATCATTTGAAACTTTTACCCATTGGAGCTCTGATTTTCAACTGCAAATTCCAGGAGATCCAGCCGGTGGAATTCACAACTGATTCTTCCAGGTATTTACTCATGTTCTCTGCTTGCATTTCAATACAATTTTTATAATTTTTCATGGTCAAATGAATTTTTAAAGGCCAAAATTACATGAGCGCTACGGCCCACGCGGGTATCGAGGCTTTTTCCGCGTATAGGGCTGGCTATACGCGGAAAAGGGACTAGAAACCGTGTACATACGTGGCTGTTTTCAAAACAGCCGCGTATGACGCCGCGCACTAAGATTTACATGAATCTAATGGACATTTTGGTCAAATTCTCATGCAGGATGGTGCTAGAGTGGCGAGAACGCGAGCACGGTGACGTAGAGGAAGCAGTAAGGGCTGACAGAATGGCTCAAGAAGCTCTAAGAAGATGTGGACTCTACAAGTTTTGGTGCCTAGGCGGCTTGAGGGCCAAACCAGGACTACTACAGATGCTTGTAGACTATTGGGATCCGGACTCAGAGTCCTTCCGGCTAGACGACATGTCCCTCACCATTGAGGTGGAGGATATCTACTTTATCACAGGTCTATCATGGTGAGGTGAGATGGTGAACCTTCGTGCCTGAGGAGGGCCAGGTCATGGGCTGACTATCGACGAATACATAGCTGTGTACTACTACCCAGAGACGGAGAAGGTGGGGAGCCAAGTTCCCACCAACGCTATACAGGTGCTGGGCCTAAAGGCCATACTACTGACGCTGGGCAGGATAGCAGGATTAGCATCACTCCATCAGGCCTCTCGGCCACTGATGTTCTATGCAGTGGAGTGCATGACACCGACCATCTATGATTGGAGCACTTCCCTACTGAGCAACATGAAACATCAGCTCAGCGAGTGCAAGGCAGGTAGGATATAGAACTTCGGGTTCAGCATTATCTTGAGCACATTTTTCTTCGAGCGTGTTCCAGGATTGAGCCCTAGAGTGGATGTTCCTCTCCACGGGGTTCGAGATCCGGCCCAACGATGTTGGGCAGATGCGATGCACAGACTGGGGGGCGGTAGGGTGGCCAACCCTTATCCAGCAGACTTTTTTCCATGGTGGCGACAACAGATTGTTGCCATAGAGGACTACCCTTATGCAGGGATAGACTTCCGGGGAGACTCGGACATGCCATTACCACCATAATCGACATATGGAGACATAGGTAACGAATCTCGACCCTTACTCTTTTTAAAATTTTTGAAGTATTTAATTTTTTTGTGTTTTCTTGATTATATGGAATCAAAAAGACATGTTTTTGGGTGACAATACATAATGAAATCTACCATTCATGTGCAGATGTGGGACCACGGCAACTAGAGGGCTTCCCACGTCATAGACGGAGGGGAAGAGGAGACGATATCACCGGTGTGGATGCGGAGCGAACACTCCAAAGCATCCATACCAACTTCGTGCAACTAACTCACAAGATTCCCATGGTGCAAGTCGAGGACTTGCCTGAGGCTATGCAGAGACAGGTGGTGGGTGTACCACGCGCATGGGTGCGTTTATTCCGGCGTCTAGCTAGAGCTGTGGTGACATATCATGATCACAACCCTCATCCACCTCCATAGGACTAGACACCTAGGAGTGTATCTATTTTGTACTACCGTGTATATGATGGTGGCTTTCAA
>LPNX011149712.1:33478-44556 GCA_001517045.1 Pseudotsuga menziesii
CTCCAATGGACAAAGGGATGCAAACTCAAGCATAAGTTCTGGCAACAATGGACTATAGTTTCAGTACTCTCAATTCTCTCTTATGCTTTCAATGTCTCAAGGGTTCCTTATATAGCTTTTCAAAGTGATACTGAAAGGTCGAATCCATGCAATCTCAAGGCATATGGAAGGCCAGGAGTCATATGAGTCGGATCCACGACAAGGAATGCTCCAAAGGATTTTGGATTATGTACACATCTCGATGTACACGACTATAGAGGGAATATCCGCGTATGTACGCGGTTATCGGGGAAAAGGCCGCGTATATCATTTTTTTAATGTTTTTAGGGATGGTCAATGATACATCAAAAGACAAACGGTGGTCCATAGGGGCTAATGAGTCTGCAGCGGGAGAGGGGAAGGCCATACAATGTGTGATTCACCTAGTGTGGTGAAATCCGCTATAACAAAATCATACAAGAAGTAAAGAAATATGGATCTCCAAAAGGCTCCACAAGAACAAGCAGTAGATCAAAGCCATTCCCCAACTATGTAGCTTTGATGTGTGATATTGTAGATCAAGAACCTACCAGTTACGAGGAATCTGTATAGAAGAAAGAATGGGTATAAGCAATGATGGAAGAATACCATTCAGTAATGAAGAACGGTGTTTGGGACATAGTACCCAAACCAAAAAGCAAGAGTGTGGTGTCTTCCAAGTGGATCTACAAGATAAAACATGTTGCTAAGTATCATAAAATACAAGGCAAGATTTGGGGCTAGAGGATCTCTCAGAAAGAGGGAATTGATTATGAAGAGAAATTTGCACAACCATCAAGGTACACTTCCATCAGAACCATCATGGCACTTGCTTCCATGATGAAGTGGAATCTACATGAGATGGATGTAAAGGCAACCTTACTGAATGGTGTGATTGAGGAAGAAGTATACATCGAACAACCACAAGGATTTGAAGTGAAAGACAGAGTGACTCATGTATGTAAGTTGAAGAAGGCTCTTTATGGACTAAAGCAAGCTCCAAGAGCTAGGTATGGTAGGATAAATCATTTATTGACAAGCTTAGACTTTACCAAAAGTAAAGTTGATTCTAACATTGACCTTAAGGTTATGGATAAGGAACTTGCCATATTATTACTATATGTGGATGATCTATTTCTGATAGAAAACGAGAAACAGATTGCAGAAAGTAAGAAGAAGCTAGCTAAATAATTCAAGATGAAAGATCTTGGATTGATGCACTATTTTCTTGGGATGGAAGTCTAGCAGAGCCTAGAAGGAATCTTTCTGAACTAGGGAAAGTATGTAGTGGAAATATTAAAAATAATTCATATGTTGGATTGTAAATCCATGGCCACACCCACGGATACTAACCTAAAGCAATTATCTGATGAATAATCAGAGTTAGTGGATATGACTTAGTGCATACATATTATTGGGTCACTGATGTATCTGATGAATACTAGGCCAAATATATGATTTGTTGTGAACACCCTGAGTCAGTATCTAGTTAAACCTAAATGTTTTCACCTGATAGCTACAAAGCACGTAATGATGTACTTAAAAGGTACGATAGACTTTGGAATATAATATGATAGAGATCATGACTATAGATTGTATGGGTATACAGATTCAGATTGGGCAGGAAGTGCCACAGACAGAAAGAGAACCTCAGGTGGATGTTATTGTTTGGGATCCACCACAATCTCATGGTTTAGCAAGAAATAATCCAGTTTTTCTATCAGCACAGCTAAAGCAGATTGCATAGAAGCTTTCTCCATCATTTGTGAATCCATATGGATTCAGAAGCTTATGCGAGGTCTATTTCACATGGAGTTGGATACCAAAGTGATTATACGTGAGAACCAGAGTTGTATAAAGATGACAGAGAATCATGTGTTTCATGATACATCAAAGCACATAGAAATATGATATTTTTACATAAGGGATATGGTACAGAAGGGAGCTATAAAACTCCAGTATGTGAGTACCGATGAGCAAGCTGCTGATGTGATGACCAAGCCTCTATCTCGAGTAAAGTTTGAATACTTCCATGACAAGCTTGGTGTAGTCCGAAAATACTTTCCTCGTAAGGAGGAACAATAATGTTTATGTTAAAGACCTTCCTTACAAGAAGGAACGATGATGATACAAACCCTCCTCGGAAAGGGGGAGAAGCTTAATGATATGAACCTACCTGAAAAGGGGGAGTGATGATGAGACTATCATTGATGATGGGATGGTAGCAATGTTCTAGTATAAAAGAGACTAAGTGCACTTAGAGATTCTGATGAGGTCCGACATTCACTTGTGGATGATAGTATCCTCTTTTGAGGATGGTATTATGGACAATAACACCCTGTTAATGAGAGTGGTCCTAGTCCTTACTAGATGAGGATGGTCCTACAGATGATACTATCGCACGGAGAGTGTTCCTACATTCACTTATAGATGTCATAGAAAATAACACTAACTTGGTAGTGGTCCTAGTTTTAACAAGATGAGGATGGTCTACAATGAGTCTTGCACTCAGTTACAGATGATAGGTCTTGCATTCAGTTACGGATGAGATCTTCATTCATTTTTAGATGATACTCTCACATGGAGAGTGTTCCTGTATTCCCTTGTATATGCTGTAGAAAATAACACTCGCTTGGGAGTGGTCCTAGCTCTAACAGGATGAGGATGGTCTACGATGAGTCCTACATTCAGTTGCAAATGATAGGTCCTGCATTCATTTTGCGGATGGGATATACATTCAGTGGTAGACAATGTGGTCACGTATTCATTTGTGGATGATCCATCTGGTAAATTCTATGGAACCTCCTTGTTACGGGGGAGTAGGTTGATGAGGATTGCATCATCCTTGGACCTATGTCCTAAAGTGATAGGGATTGATAATCCCACAAAGAGATCATGTGTATTGCAGGTGTTGTTACTAAAAAGGATAAATAAGATCAAAGAGCTGCCGCAAAGGATCGAGAAGATCAAAGTCCTACTACAAAGGATTGAGAAGATCGAAGTGTTGCTACAAAGGATAGAGAAGATCAAAGTTCTGCTGCAAAGGATCAAGAAGAGTGTTGTTGCAGAAGATCGAGAAGATCGAAGTGCTGCTACAAAGGATCAAGTGATCGAGTGATGCAGAATATGAGGACTCAGTGTTGTATAAGATGATGTTCCAATATTGAATATATTCCAGTAATTGTTCCAGTTGCTGATAATTGTTGAAAACTTCCTATGATGTATATATGTATTACATTGATACTGCTAAAGGTGCTGTCTCTCATTACTCCTATAGTTGGTGATGCTGTTGTCAGTAGAATACCCTTCTCGCTAAGGGGGAGTATTGAAATATTATAAATTCAAAGAATATTCTAAATGTATTTTACTGATGTACCCCAAGGGAGATGTCTTATTCCTCTGTCAGGATGTTACTATTGTATTTGGTCATCATAGAGTCATGCAGTATAAAATCCATAGTAAGTCGGGTCAATAGTACCCTAATGAATATAATATAATACTATTTTGAGTCTTCCTAGTTGAAGTCGGCCCAGTTAGTTTAATGGGGCCAACTTGTTAGGTTAAAATTCAAGTGACAGAAAGAGTGTAAATAGAGAAGCTATTTTCATCATTTGAACACACTCACACTCACTTGTGTATAGCACATAGGAGAGAGGGAGAGATACCATCAAGGAGGAGGATCGCCTGTTTTGGGGTTTTATCTTATACATCCATATAGAGGAAGTTTTGCTGGGTTTTATTCCCCTTGAGGGTTTCCCAGGATAAATCTGTGTCTATCTTGTGATTGTGTTTCTTTCAGTGATTCTGCATATGCTACTGTTGTGAATTTGGATTAGACACTAATGATATCTAGCTAAGCATATGAAATATTAACAGAGGATACCTAATTCAATGTACCTTTGATGTATCTAATAACACTTTTATTGCATTCCTATGTACAAGCTTCAGTGAATTCAAATATTTGGGAAACAATCTAACAACAAAGATCACATCTAGATTGGTAGTAGATATATATATGGAGTTTCCCACAAGTTGACTCTACAACTTTTCATTAATAATGTTAAGTTATTCATCGTTTGACAATTTTAGTCCAACTTCCATTAATGTGTGTTTTGTTTTTATCAAGAAACTTTGCAATGTACTTAGACTAATAAATTATGATTTATGCTTCTCTTTCCATACTTAGATTCCTAAGCATTAATGTAGAAAATGTAACATCCTCTCAGTACGAGACCAGAAAACAAAAAAGCATAAGTAAAGAAAACTATAAGTGCAAACCCTATCCTCATTGAAATTATAGATGAAATTTAATAATGCTAGGAGACTGAAAGCGTGTGCGACTAAACCGATGATTGGGGATGAAATCCACTAGGGGGAAAGGCTAATGACTACCAAATATTTGGAGATATAGTAAATTTTAACTTAGTATCATCATGATTTCGAGGGAATGACAATTTGAAGTTGGGTATAGTAATTTAAAGATTAAATTACATGCTCATCAATTTATGAATAAGAATGATAACGGTTGACATGAATCAGTTTTAATTCCTATTATATTGAAACTATGACACCTAATAAGAAAATAATAGCTAAACTATTATTTGTAACTGAAAAAAAGATATTAAAGTGGAAGATATCTCTCTTCATATATAGTTATCTATCCTTATCTATTTATGACAATAAATCCTTGGCTTAATTGTTCGTGTGATGGGAGAAAACCCTCATTGTTATGATAAATGACCTAATATTCTTAAACAAAGAATATGAATTTTTAATTAGTTGTATACATGCTATTGCAAAAAGAAGGATAATGGAGCGTTTAAAGCACTACGACACATGTGCTTTGTTATTTTTAAGCTTTCTATGGAATGAAGGAGGAGTGTCGCTTTGTTTCAAAACGTGGAAGCTTTCCTAACACCACTTGTCACCGTGGAAAAAATAAAAAGGTTTCTATTTAGTGTTTAAAAATTCTAGTGGTTGGGAAAAGGGGAGGGAACGCTTGGAGCGCGATGCTGTGAATCACCCTCCTTTGTACCCATTTCACCTCATAGAGAGAGCTGCCATTGGAAATTCCAGGGCTGGTCTACATTTCGACTCGTTCACATGGGCTCACACCTATCAACATTGTCGCAGGATCGCCTCTACTCTCTCTGCTTGTCATATCTTCTCAAGGGAATATGGTAAGTATTGGAATCTTTCAAATTCTTGCCTCCAATTGTATTATACATATAGATATGTAAGTGGATGATGATTTGATTTGCAAGTTTGATCTCTACATTGGTAATAAATTTAGATTGCCAGCGTTTTTTCCCATGAGCGCTGGTAAGATCGAATCGTTTGCGTCATTGCCTAGGATATGTTAGTATTGGAATATTTCAAATTCTTGCCTACGATCTGTATTATACATATAGATTTGTACGTTTCCAGTGGTTTTTTTTATTTTTATTTTTTATATTCAACTGATTTCCCTTCCAGCGATGAGGATTTAACTCAGATATGAATTCCTTGCCAACAATTCATTTTTGAATATAGAACCGATTCCACTTCCAAATTTTTGGATTTAATTTAGATCTGAATTATTTATTGCATTTTGTTTTTTGTAAGATTTGGATCCACGTGTTGGTCTGCAATATCTGGAATGGATCTATGTTTAATATATATATATATATATATTTCTAAATTAATAGATCTGAATGATCGGTTTGAACTTGTTTACATGTTAATCCATGATATTGCCAGCGCTCTTGGTGTAGATATGGATATGCGATGGCGTTTGATTGTTTACATTTTTATTTTTTCCAAGATCTAGATCTGTGATAGCCTGCATTTTGTTTTTCTAGATCTGAAATTTGATATTTATACTAACACAATCTTATTGATGTAATTGTAACTTCGGAATGTATTCACTTGTATTTTCTTATGTATTGTAACCCGATGTTTATTCTGGGATGTATTGTAATATATTTGAGTCATGTCATACCCCGATGTTTATTCTGAGAAGTTTCTATAATGAGAAAGTCATGTCAAGTCATTGTGGGTAACCCTCCTATTGGTCAAGGGTTAAAGTCCCCATAGTTGTGGGGCCCTTAGGTTATTAGACTATCCTAGTGAAGTCAACCCTAGGCGAGTCATTGTAAGTCGGGGCAATAGTCCCCACCATTGTGTTACCCTCCTATTGGTCGAAGGAGGCGAAGTCCCCACAAGTGGTGGGGCACTAGGGTTATTAGACACTCCTAGAGATGTCGGCTCTAGTAAGTAATTGTTAAGTGAGGCTGACATGTTGGAGTGCAATTCAAGTGAACGAAAGATAATAAATAGAGAGTGACCCTCTCTATTTATCTCACTTGCAACAATCACACTCACTCATTGGGGCGCATGAGTGAGAAAGGAGAAGCTCTCTCAGTGTGAGAGAGAGAGACTGCTGCTGTGTGGAGATCATCTTACTTTTTTTCGGTTTTACCTTTTTGGTGCTGATTCTATCTCTAAGGAAGTTGCGGGGTTTTCTACTTTATGGTTTCCCCAAGGAAAATTCTTTGTGTCTCTTGTCTCTTGTGTTGTGCTTATGTTTTATTGCTGTGCTTGTTATTCTCTCAGTTAAAAGATCCATAATGCTAGCTTGAATGTTGAAAAACTAACATGTTATTAGAGCTAACCTGAGAAGAAGACATTGTGCAGATATAGAAGCTAGGGATTCTTACTTTTTGGGTCTCTCTCCACAATCCATCAGCAAAAGTATGTTAGGATGACTCTCCATTGAATGGCGCATCTTTCTGTCGAAGCGAAATTCGATTCCGAGCATTTTTAGTTTTCGATGCAGAAATTAGGGCTTTCTACAAAAGAGGAATTTTTGAGTGACCTTAGCATAGGATTGTTCTCCTCATAAAAATCAAAGTTTAGAGACCTGGATCAAGAAATTTGGTTGGGTAAAACTCTGGGAAAGTCAAACCCTAGTTTGACCCCGAGATAGAAAAACCCTAAATACTAAAACTGCTAAGTTTTGGTAAATTCGCTATATTTAGAGATTGGAGAAGGATCAGGAGCTAAAAATTGCAAGAACCTAAGCTAAAATCCTGATGTGCACTTTTTTAAAAAATCAGCCTTAGATGCCCTGTATTCTGGGAGATATGATCCCTCCAAGTTAGGGTTCTAGCCTCTTCCAGAATTCATCCCTAATTAGGACACCTAGGGATAATTGTAATATCTTGGGCTACAAAGGTCCAAATGAAATTATTAAAGATGTTTCATAAAGGGCACTGAATTTAATTTCTATGGTCTAAATTTCATACTTAGAAGATGAACCATTGACACGTGGAAGTCCGTACAACTTTGCTTTTATGAACAGTCCTGTAACAGGTCACCTTGGGAAAATGATCATAAATACCAATTGGTGAAACCAATTCTGATGCAAACTATGGTGTTCGATCAGGGACATGTGAAGTTACCTCAGTACGAAATTTTAGACATAGAGGAGAAGTAATTTCTGGGATATAATAGAAATAGTGACAGACATTTCTGCAGAAGAAATTGGAAAACTAGGGCTTCCTGTTCCGGGAGCTTCCCTCCACTGTTTTCAAAAAAGAAGTACATTGGACAGCTCCATTTGAAGAGATCTATATTTCTATCTAATAAGATCTAAAAGATTCCAAGTTTTGAAAATTAGGTTTCTCTAACAAACCCTAGATTAGCCAGCTCCGGAACCAGGACGGACACCTCAAATCGGTAAGATCTATTCTTCTGCTATTTTCATTTGAGGTTCTCATTTCAAAGTGATATATCACATCAGCTTGATGACAAAATTGGGGAAGTTGACAACTTCCAAGCCTGGAAGTATATGATCTCTATGAAGAAAATGGATTGGACACCTCATGAGTATAGAGGTTCCAGTTCCAGAGGGAGATGAGGCTAGAAGCCTTACACAAGAAGAACTTGGTCAAGGCCAAGCAGATCATTGTTGATTCAATCACGGATCAAATTGTACCACAAGTGTCTTCCCTAAAGACATCGAAGATGTTTGATTCCTTGACCAAGCTATTTTAAGGGAAGAACATACATCAAAAGATGACCTTAAGAAACCAGTTGAAGAATGTGAAGATCCAGAATGCAGAGACCATACAGTCATACTTTACAAGGGTCTCTCAAATCAAAGAACAACTTGAAGCGGTAAAAGAAAAAGTGAAGAATGCAGAAGTGGTGATAGCCACCTTGAATGGCCTCCCAGGATCATGGGATTCATTCATTCGAGGAATGTGTGCCAGAAGGAAGTGATTACTTTCAATAGACTTCGAGAAGAAGAAGAAGCTCGACTCATAAGAAGAGAAGAGAAGATGGGAGCAATTGAAGATCAAGCTCTCATCATTCGAAGAAGATCCCTCAAGCGATGAAGAATATGAAGAACTCAACTCTTGAAGCACCTCTTATCCTCCTTAGCATTTGGATAAGAAACGATGCTATCATGAATGAAGAAGATGATGAAGCTGAAGGCTCAAGAAGGAGTCTACCCATGAAACAAATAAAGATAAGTATTCAATTGTCATTTCATGATATTGTTTTGTTATGCATTTGTTTATATTCAGTTAATGTATTATGCATGATAGAATGTTTGCATTAATGACAGTATACTACTAATATGCATGTGATGGGTAAGTAGCTCATGGTGCTATACAACTCTCCATTGCTACTTATCTAGAATGAAACCTCTTTGCTGACATATTGGATTAGTGCACAATCTCAATGTTGTCCTGGTAGAGATGGAAGGAATATAGAAAGTTTCAGTGAGGTATGGATGAATGTTGTATTGGATAAAGTAGTTGCATGATCACATATTTATGCATAAGAATTTGCTAGTATGAATATTCCTTATGAAATGTTTCTAACCATACAAATGCATTTGACTTGTAGGCAAGATTGCATACATAATCGCCTGCAAGCAAAGAAGGATAAGACTTGTTCCGAAGAACAAGTGACGACATTTCAAAATGAAGAATAATATGACGAATACAGTGACATCATTGACGCAGAACCTTCCAGCCATGAAGAAGTAACCAAGAAGAAATGGAAGACCAGTTCAAGAAGAATGATGTCTAGGATGCAATATCAATACGTGAAGGGAAGTTCATAGCTCCATCATGTAGTAGATGGAAACATCGTGGGATACAAAGCAATATTCGTAGCACGAGGCTTCTCACAAAAAGAAGGCATAGACTGCGAAGAGACATTTGCAGCCATTAAGAATTGAAACAGATATATGATGAGCTTGATGAAGATCTTAACCTTTGCTACAAGGTTGAAGATACAAGTGATCCGACGGATTAGTCCTCTTCAAAGTTACACTGATCCAAGGTAAAGGAATATGGTACAATGGTTCAAAGAAGCGACGGGTGAAATAAAAACGAACGGCAAAAATATAAGCATCGGAGGTTGGAAGAGGATCTCCTTCCGCAGCATCGGAGGTCGGAAGAAGATCTCCTTCCGCAATGTTAGAGCTCATAAAAACTTCTTCCTTCCGCAACGTCAGAGCTCACAAGAACTTCTTCCTTCCGCAACGACGGAAACTTAAAGGACGTTCAGAATGGATCGGAAGTCGGAGCGATAAGGAGCCGCCCGGCGAAAGACTTAGAGACAAGACGTCCCGATGACAGCCGATTGAGACAGAGTTCATCGGAGAAAAATATCGGAGGTCCCAAGGACATCCCCTTCCGCAACGGTGGAAGCGCAGATGACTAAAAATTCCGACTCAAATACTCAGCAATGCGTTCGCGCGGGGACATTTCAAAACAATTTTTGTAGTTTGGTACACAGTTTTGATGCCACGTTTCAGGGAATGGAACAGACGCATTGGTAACGTTTTGTGGTTCTTTGGTTCAGTTTTTAGCATATGATTGTAACGTTGATAAGGAGATGAACAGCCTGTTGGGGATAGGGAACGTCAAATGATTGGGCCGCGATTTGGCCGAATGGCATGATTCAGTCTTAAACATATGGTAACAGCTGTGTGAAAGAAGAAGGCAAATCTGTTACTTATGAGGCTTAAATATAGGAGGCTGGCGACCAGTGAAGGGGATGATTAGAGGAGTTCGTTCAAAGCACGGTACAACGTTTCTCGGTTCTGAGAGGCTTGGAGAGTTTTTCTATAGTTTCGAGATTGCTGTTTGTATTAGAGTCGACTGTATTCTCTGTTACATTTTGGGTCTTTTGAAGACCAGATTGTAATTTCACAGGGAAGAGTCTTGAAGACTTTCTGTCCAGCATTCTGTTTTACAGTTGCTGAAGTTGATGCTAGAACTCATTTTGTACCATTTTAAAGCCATTAATTGGATTGGTTCCCATTTGAGAGGGACTCGGAGACGTATCCCAGTGAAGGGGGTGAACTCCGTTATCAACTTCTGTTTATGACTCTCTGTTTCTGTGTTTTCTTCTTTGCATCTGTTTGTCAGTGTTGTTTTCCATTTTGAGCATTTAATTTCTGTTAATGCTGCCCCATTAATTAACCTGTTGCACACATTCTTTTACAACAAACTTTTAATGCACTCAAGTTGAGGTCCGATAGATCATATTATGGTATCAGAGCTGGTTGACTGTGGTGCAAGTTTGTGAATGCTTACCAGATCCAGGTTAAAGTGTGGTGAAGGAGAATTAGTTGAAGGAGATCCTAAGATTGGCTCAAGGAGAACATTCTCAAGAACCATTTCTTCTCCACGAGGGGAAAAAGAAGGGCATACCGAATGGGAAAAACCTGTTATTTCTGAAACTGAGTTTCTGGAGGCTTTTATGAGCATGAAATCCATGATGGAAATTCTACTCGATAAGCGAGTAGAAAGGAAGAAGAAAGAAGAAGGATCTTCATCCAGAGATGCAGAAGTGAAGCCGGAAGAAAAGGGTAAAGGAGTAGGAGGTGATGGTGATCCTCCTGAAACTCAGCAAACTTTCTCTTCTTCTCATACTTCTCATTCAAATAATTCAAGTCCTAATATTCCTTATTTCAAATTGGATGTAAAATTTGAATTACCTATTTATAATGGAGATTTAGATGCTGAAAAATTAGACAATTGGATCAAGCAGCT
>LPNX011149712.1:45231-156602 GCA_001517045.1 Pseudotsuga menziesii
CGTATGTGTTCAAGCTACCCATTTAGAAGCCAGGGGTAAGCATGCTAATGATACTTTTGTGAAGAAATCATTTAAATTTGACAGCAAATCGAAAGGTCAAGATAAGGGGAAAAAGAAGATGGCTACTGTTAAGAAAGAGGGTGAAAAGCCTACGTGTTCGCATTGTCAGAAGGGACATGATGTCTCTAAGTGTTGGAAACTTCATCCGGAGTTAAGGCCAAAGAAGTAAGGAGGAAACAAGGATAAAGGAAAAGCAAAAGCTACTGCAGCCGTTATTCAAGACTTGGGATCCGACTCAGGTGATGAAACAAAGGTTACTGCTGTCGGAATCCAGGGTAAGGATAAAAGTATCTCACTTCCTAGTGATGCAAAATCAAGTTCTAGTGCACGTAAAAATCTTCAATCTACTTCTCATTCAAATGATAAAAATAGAAGTGCACTGTTTCATGTTCGTGTCATTACAAATCACACAAAGATTGATACATTGTTTGATAGTGGTTCACAAGTAAATCTGATATCTGAAGAAGTAGTTAAGAAATTGCATTTAGTTACTATGCCTCATGAAAAACCCTATCCTCTTGGTTCGGTTACTAATGATACACGGTTGCAAGTTACAAAGAGATGTGTATTGAAGTTTGCAATTACTGAAAAGTTCATAGATGAGGTAGAACTAGATGTAGTACCACTTGACATTTGTGGAATTGTACTTGTGAGTCCATATTTGTATGACTGGAAAGCAGTCTTTTATAGAGAGCATAATAGGTATCATCTTTTTAAAGATGGTGTGGAATATATTGTACGAGCACATAAGACAAAAACAAACCTAGCAATAGTTTCTGCAGGACAAATGAAGAGGCTGGTAAATGCTAGTAAGAATTTTGTGTTAATGATGGTTAAGATGAAAAATGAAGAGATCTCGAAATCTTTTGAGGGATGTGATCCTAAACAGAAATCTGAACTGATTGAAATTATTTCTGAGTATGATGATTTGTTTCAAGATCCGAAAGGGTTACCACCAAAGAGAAAGATTCAGCATGAGATACATTTGTAGCAGGATGTGCCGCTCCCGAACATAGCCATGTACCGGATGTCTGTAATGCAGAATGAGGAAATCAAAAAGCAGGTTCAGGAGCTGATTGAGAAGGGGGTCATCCGGCCCAGCACTTCTCCTTGTGGCTCTCCTATAGTCTTGGTTCCAAAGAAGGATGGGTCGTGGAGGATGTGTATCGACTACAGGGCCCTTAACAAAATCACCATTAAAAACAGGTATCCTCTTCCTCGCATTGATGATTTGCTTGATCAGTTGAAACATGCCATTTATTTTACAAAATTGGATCTGCGTGGTGGGTATCATCAAATCCGTGTTGCTGAGAATGATGCTTGGAAAACAACGTTTAAAACAAAACAGGGTTTGTATGAATGGCTTGTGATGCCTTTTGGGCTTTGTAACGCACCTGCTACTTTCAAGTGGGTCATGAATGATGTCTTTCGACCATTTATTGATGATTTTGTTATTGTATACTTGGATGATATCCTAGTGTTTAGCAAAACCTGGGAAGAGCATATTGTACATGTGAAGAAAGTTTTAGATGTACTGAGGAAGGAAAAGCTTTATGTAAAAATGTCTAAATGTGAGTTTACTAAAACTTCTTTAGTATATATGGGCCATATTATTGGTGGAGGCCACTTGCGAGTGGACCCAACCAAGGTTGCTGTCATTGTAAACTGGCCACGGCCTAACACCGTTATTGAAATCAGAAGTTTTCTGGGTGCGGTTCAGTATTGGAGGAAATTTATTTCTGGGTTTTCTTCCATTGCTGCTCCATTACATGCACTACAAGCATTAAAGAAATTTTCAAGTGGGAAGGCAAGCATCAGAGAGCCTTCAAAAATTTAAAGGAAAAGATTAGCACAGCACCAGTTCTGACATTGCCAGATTTGTAGCAGCCATTTGAGATCGAAACCGATGCCAGCGAGTTTTCCATGGGAGCATTTTTGATGCAAGGAAGGAAGCCAGTCTGTTACCATTCAGAGACATTCTCTACTGCAGTAAGTAACTATCCGACCTATGACAAAGAATTGTATGCTTTAGTACAGAGTGTGACGAAGTGGAAACATTATATCATGGGAAAAGAGATAGTTATACATATTGATCATTAGCCACTTCAATATTTACAATCTCAAACTAAAATACAACAAAGTAGGCATTTAAGATGGATGGGGTTCTTACAACAGTTTCATCTCGTATTTAAGTACAAAAAGGGAATTCATAATAAAGTAGCAGACATGTTATCAAGGCCACCTATGAATGCTTCAATCATTCTTCAGAACAGTTCATTAACACATGAAAGTTATATTAAACAGTATGCAGAAGATAAGGATTTTAAGAAAGTATATGCATCACTAATACATGGTAAACAGGAAGAGAACTATTATGTGCATAATCAACTCTTGTATCATCTCGGTAAACTTTGTATTCCAGAGAAAGAAAGAGTGCATGTGATTCGAGAAGCACATAGTTCATTGATTGCAGGACATTTTGGTGTAAGTAAAACATTGTCTGTATTGCAGAATCACTGTTATTGGCCTCAAATGCAAGAAACTGTAGCTAAATATATAAGAGGTTGTGTTATGTGTGCAACAAGTAAGCCTAGCAATAGGAAATTGGTTCTGTACACACCTCTTCCAGTTTCTTCTCGTCCTTGGGAAAGCATTTCTATGGACTTCGTAGGGGGACTACCTATGTCTAGAAAAGGGCATGATTACCTATATGTTGTTGTGGATAGGTTCAGCAAAATGTGTATCTTAATGCCATGTAACAAGCATATCACTGCTGAACAAACAGCTCACCTATTCTTCCAGAATGTTTGGGTACATTTTGGGCTGCCCATGTCTATTATATCTGATTGAGATTCCCGGTTCTTGGGAAAATTCTGGTCAACTTTATGGGAGCTTATGGATACTAAACTTAATAAAAGTACAGCTTTTCATCCACAGACCGATGGACAAACAGAGGTAGTGAACATAACAATGGTTCAGCTTCTCAGAGGATATTGTAGTAAACATCCTAAACTTTGGGATGAGCAGTTGCAGTATATACAGCATGCTTACAATCATGCAGTCCATTCTTCCACGAAAAGATCTCCTTTTGAAACTTGTTTTGGTTATCTGCCAAAAACACCAATGGAATTCTCTTTTGGCAAAAATGTAGTGGATGGACATCATGATGCAGATAAAGCTTTAAAGTTCATTCAGAGAATCCAAGCAGTACAGTAGGTAGTTCAAGAACAGTTGGAGAAGAGCCAGGCAAAGTACAAGTCTAGGCATGACAAGCATCGAATTGATCATCAATTTCAGGTTGGTGACCGAGTTTGGTTACACATCACCAAAGAAAGAATGAAAGTTGAAGGTAAAAAGATTAAGCCTATCAGGTATGGTCCTTTTGAGATCTTGGAAAAGATCGGTACTAATGCTTTTCGCTTGAATTTACCTCCATACATGCAAATTTATTCAGTTATCAATGTTGAGAATCTTAAACTGTATGAGCCTCCTATGATCATGGATGAGGAAACTAACGTACAGATTCCTTCAGTTGAGGATATGGCACTTGAATACATGAATGAGTTGCAGGATGATGTTATCCTTGATAGAAATGTAAGGACTTCACGCAGGGGGAATGTTGAGTACCTTTGAGTAGGGCTGAAATGCATGCATCCTTGCAAAGCAAGATGGATGGAGATTGAAAAAGTGAGGGAGTTGTACCCTCACTTATTTGCAAAATAATTCAGGATTTTGGTGGTCCAAAAGTTCTCCAATGGGGAGGAATGATCCGGTGGATTAGTCCTCTTCAAAGTTACACTGATCCAAGGTAAAGGAATATGGTACAATGGTTCAAAGAAGCGGCGGGCGAAATAAAAACGGACGGCAAAAATATAAGCATCGGAGGTCAGAAGAATATCTCCTTCTGCAACGTCGGAGCTCACAAGAACTTCTTCCTTTCGTAACGTCGGAGCTCACAATAACTTCTTCCTTCCGCAACGGCGGAAACTTAAAGGACGTTCAGAACGGATCGGAAGTCAGAGCGATAAGGAGCCGCCACGGCGGAAGACTTAGAGATAAGACGTCCCGATGGAAAACCCGATGACAACTGATTGAGACAGAGTTCATCGGAGAAAAACATCGGAGGTCCCAAGGACATCCCCTTCCACAACGGCGGAAGCGCAGATGACTAAAACTTCCGACTCAAATACTCAGCAATGCGTTCGCGCGGGGACATTTCAAAACGGTTTTTGTAGTTTGGTACATAGTTTTGATGCCACGTTTTAGGGAATGGAACAGACGCATTGGTAATGTTTTGTGGTTCTTTGGTTTAGTTTTTAGCATATGATTGTAACGTTGATAAGGAGATGAACAGCCTGCTGGGGATAGGGAATGTCAAACACTTGGGCCGCGATTTGGCCGAATGGCATGATTCAGTCTTAAACATATGGTAATAGCTGTTTGAAAGAAGAAGGAAAATCCGTTACTTATGAGGCTTAAATATAGGAGGCTGGCGACCAGTGAAGGGGACGATTAGAGGAGTTCGTTCAGAGCGCGGTACAACGTTTCTCTGTTCTGAGAGGCTTGGAGAGTTTTGTTGTAGTTTTGAGATTGCTGTTTGTATTAGAGTCAACTGTATTCTCTGTTCCATTTTGGGTCTTTTGAAGACCAGATTGTAATTTCACAGGGAAGAGTCTTGAAGACTTTCTGTCCAACATTCTGTTTTATAGTTACTGAAGTTGATGCCAGAACTCATTTTGTACCATTTTAAAGCCATTAATTGGATCGGTTCCCATTGGAGAGGGACCCGGAGATGTAGCCCAGTGAAGGGGGTGAACTCCGTTATCAACTTCTGTTTATGGCTCTCTATTTCTGTGTTTTCTTCTTTGCATCTGTTTGTCAGTGTTGTTTTTCATTTTGAGCATTTAATTTCTGTTAATGCTGCCCCATTAATTAACCTGTTGCATGCATTCTTTTACAACAAAATTTTAATGCACTCAAGTTGAGGTCCGACAGATCAACAAGTCTATACACTAGATGGTCACATAGAATATTAGTAGCATAGGAAGCTACTTGTCACTCTGGTATAGAATGTTCAGTGCATAGAGTACGGAAGACAGAGGGAGTATGACGCTCCACTTCAGAGGGAGTGACTGCAGAAGATCCTGTGTTTCGACATGGTAGGACAAGATGGATAGATTACTAATGACTCTAGGCTTTACTGAGAGTAAAGTGGATTCCAACCTTTACTACAAGGTTGAAGATGGCAACCCAGTGATGCTTCTAATATATGTAGATGATCTATTTGTAACAGGTATGGATGGGTTGATTGTTGATACGAAGAGAAAGCTTGCTGCTGAGTTCGAGATGAAGGAATTGGGTATGGTGCATTACTTTCTAGGTATGGAGGTGTGGCAGAGTGCAGATGGAATCTTCCTTGGACAAGGGAAGTATGCAGTAGATATACTGAAGAGGTTTGGGATGATGGAATGCAAGGTTATGGCCACACCTATGGCATTGAACCTGAAGCTCTTGAACGATGCTTCATCATAGTCGGTTGATGCTACGATGTATCGTCAGATGATTGGGTCCTTGATGTACCTGACGAACACACGAACAGATATTTGCTTTGCTGTGAACACCTTGAGCCAGTTCCTAACAGATCCGAGACATGTTCACTTGATTACTGCAAAGCATGTTTTGAGGTACTTGAAGGGTACAGTTGATTATGGGCTCAAGTACGATGTAAATCAAAAGATTAACCTAGAGGGTTACGTTGATTCAGATTGGGCAGGCAGTACCATCAAAGAGCACTTCAGGGTGTTGCTTCAATATGGGATCAGGTGTGATCTCTTGGTTTAGCAGGAAGCAATCCTGTGTGGCACTGAGTACAACTGAAGCAGAGTATGTCGCAACTTGTTCAGCTAGTTGTGAGGCAGTATGGATGAGGAAGCTATTGTCTGATTTATTTGATCTCCAGTTGGATGCTACTTGTATACATTGTGACAACCAGAGTTACGTGAAGTTGTCAGAGAATCCAGTGTTCCATGACAAGTCGAAGCATATCGAGATCAAGTATCACTATATCAGGGATATGGTGCATAAGGGAGCAGTGAAGCTCCAATATGTTTGCGACGGAGGAACAGATAGCTAATGTATTGACGGAGCCATTAGCTAGGCTGAAGTTCGAGTACTTCATGGAGAAGCTTGGTGTTCTCCAGATTAAGGTTTCCTCCAAGGAAAAGTGATGAGTTCCATAGCCATTCTAACATGGTGAGAGGATTGGTTCCTTCCATGGTTAGATGTAAGGGTTGAGCCATTCTTTCATGGTGAGAGGATTGGTTCCTTCCATGACAGATATGAGTGCTGAGATCCATAGCCATTTTGACGAACATGTCAGATGTAAGGGTTGAGCCATTCTGTCATGGTGAGAGGATTGGTTACTTCCATGACAGATATGAGTGCTAAGCCATTCTGATATGACTGTAGGATTGGCTCCTACATGGTTAGATATAAGGGCTATTTCCATTCTTGGAATGGAGCTGCCTGGTGAGGTACCAGGAAAACTCAGTTTAGGATTGAGGGCCGTTCTGATATGACCATGAGATGTTCTCTCACATGATCAGATATGAGTGCATGGCCATTCTGATGTGATAGAGGGATGTGTTCCCACTTGATCAGATGTAAGGGCTGAAGCCATTCTGTCATGGTTAAAGGATTAGGTTCCTCCCATGTCAGATATGAGTGCTAGCCTTTCTGACTTAGTGTCAGATATAAGGGCTACCATTATTCTTTGAATGGAGCTACCTGGTGAGGTACCGGGGATCCTTAGTCTAGGACTGATAGCCATTCTGATGTGACTAAGGGATGTGTTCCCACATGATCAAATGTAAGTGTAGTGGCCTTTCCACAGATGATAGTAGTTTGGGTTCCTACCATGCTGGTGGTTGTAAGTGCTGAGCCTTTTCACAGATGATAGTAGTTTGAGTTCCTATCATGCTGGTGATTGTAAGTGATGTGCCTTTTCACAGATGATATTAGTTTGAGTTCCTATCATGCTGGTGATTGTAAGTGCCGTGCCTTTTCACAGATGGTGGTAGTTTGAGTTCCTACCATGCTGGTGATTGTAAGTGCTGATCCTTTCCACAGATGGTAGTAGTTTGAGTTCCTACCATGCTGGTGGATGTGAGTGCTGTGCCTTTCCACAGGTGATAGTAGTTTGGGTTCCTATCATGCTGGTGGTTGTAAGTGCTGAGCCATTTCATAGATGATAGTAGTTTGAGTTCCTATCATGCTGGTGAATGTGAGTGTTGGGCCTTTATGATATGATTATAGGATTGGTTCCTACATGATCAGATGTGAGTGCTGGGCGTGCCTTTCTGACAAGTAGGTCAGATGTAAGTGCTGGGCGGGCCATTATGACGAGCATGTCAGATATAAGTGTTGAAGAAGACCTACATGGAGGCTAGGCATACAACCAACATGAAAAAGGGCTAGCTCTATAGAAATTCCTGTGACGAGAAGAATCATGAGATAACACCTGTGGTACTGATCCAGATCGAGTGAGGATCTAGATCCAGTGATGATGATCCAGCAGTGATGATCCAGATCGAGTGATGATCCAGATCCAGTAATGATGTGTAGTGATGATCCAGATCGAGTGATGATCCAAATCCAGTGATGATGTCCAGTGATGATCCAGATCGAGTGATGATCCAGATCCAGAGATGATGCTCCAGAGATGATCCAGATCGAGTGATGATGATACAGATCGAGTGATGATGATCTAGATCGAGTGATGATCCAAATCCAAATGAAGATGACTTGAAGATGAAGATGACAAGAACTCAATGATGATCCAGATGATACAGAGAAGAAGACTTGTGCTAATAAATTGTGTCGAGAGAATACCTTCCTAGTTAAGAGGGAGTGTTGATGTAATTGTAACTTCAAAATGTATTCACTTGTATTTTCTTATGTATTGTAACCCGATGTTTATTTCGGGATGTATTGTAATATATTTGAGTCATGTCATACCCCGATGTTTATTTCGGGAAGTTTCTATAATGAGAAAGTCATGTCAAGTCATTGTGGGTAACCCTCCTATTGGTCAAGGGTTAAAGTCCCCACATTTGTGTGGCCCTTGGGTTATTAGACTATCTTAGTGAAGTCGACCCTAGCTGAGTCATTGTAAGTCGGGGCAATAGTCTCCACCATTGTGTTACCCTCCTATTGGTCGGAGGAGGCAAAGTCCCCACAAGTAGTGGGGCACTAGGGTTATTAGACACTCCTAGAGATGTTAGCTCTAGTAAGTAATTGTTAAGAGAGGCCGACATGTTGGAGTGCACGTCAAGTGAACGAAACAATATAAATAGAGAGTGAGCCTCTCTATTTATCTCACTTTCAACACTCACACTCACTCATTTGGGTGCATGAGTGAGAGAGAGAGAGACTGTTGCTGTGTGGAGATCATCTTACTGTTTTTCAGTTTTACCTTTTTGGTGCTGATTCTATCTCTGAGGAAGTTGCGAGGTTTTCTCCTTTATGGTTTCCCTGAGGAAAATTCTTTGTGTCTCTTGTCTCTTGTGTTGTGCTTATGTTTTATTGTTGTGCTCGCTATTCTCTCAGTTAAAAGATCCATAATGCTAGCTTGAATGTTGAAAAACTAACAAATCTGCCATAATGTTATAGAACCTCTACAATTTAGAGATCGCTGCTTAATGCCATGATCTGTGATTTAGGTTCATTTTGTGACCGTTTATGCATTTATGACCTAAAACTTGGAATGTTTCTTCCATACGGTTTTGTTTACCAGTCATTTGGTTGGAAATAAGATTTCATAAACTTAATATATATATGTATGATATTATGGATATATACATGATATTAGGAAGTATAAACATGAAATAGATCTTTTTAAAGGATTTAGTTATCATATTCTCGGTTGGAAATAAGAATTTCACAAATTTTAATATATATATTATGGAGTTTAAAACGTGGAATAAATATGTTATTTATAAGTTTTAGTTTATTATTGCTTGGGTTGAAAGTAAAGAGTTTACAAACTTATAATAAAGTCTATTTCTTGGGTTGAAAGTAAATATTTAATAAACTTATAATAAATTCTATTTCTTGGGTTGAAAGTAAAGAGTTTATAAACTTATAATAAAGTATATTTTTTGGGTTGAAAGTAAAGATATTTTAAACTTATAATAAATTCTATTTCTTGAGTTGAAAGTAAATATTTTATGAACTTATAATAAAGTCTGAAGAGTAGTAAGTATGAATGTTATTGTAAAATTCCATTTGTAAAATATATTGTGGAAGATGTCCATTTTCTCTTAACCACTCTTTGGATTTGGTTATGGACATGGAATATGAAATTGTGTAGAATTATTTATACTAATTGCATATTTCAATTAGTTTAGCATATATTGTGGATATATGGTTAAGAGTTTGTGAATATATCCTACTGATGGTATAATTTCAGTGAGCTATTATAGTGGATAAATGGACGCATAATTCTCTATAAGACATACTATTTTGTTGTTGTACATGTTGAGATGTGCCACTTGCTTTGATTATGTGTAAACGATTCTCTGTCCTCCTTGTTTCTTGGTCAACAACGATGTAACCCTTCTTACTGTGTAGCTAGCCTTGTTTGGATATCTTTGGATGGGTTCTAGTACTTCCTTACCTTAGTGGTTTCGTCGCCCAACTTGGGGGTGGCTTTAGATGGGAAAACATACGTCAAATGAAGCCTACGATTGGGAGGAAAGTCGTACACACATTTTCAGTCGCCCAAGCTCAAAAAAAGTACTCTTAACAGTTAGTTTTGTTTATGGATTTAATTTAACTTGTATATAAGATTTATTCTCTTGGATTTATGGTAATAATATGCATATTGAGTTACATAAATTGGTGGTTGCAGGAGCTGCATTGCAAGGGTGGAATAGCTCTCGAAAGACAAGTGTAAAATGAATTTGTTGTATAGGTGCATATTCCTTAATTTAGTTGTTTCTATCATTTGCAGTGTGTTTGACCTTATTGTATGCCCCACTCAGGACTCATGTGTCATCTTGGATGGTTGCGCCCAAGAATACAAGTATAAGAATGGTACCTTGTTATGAGCAATGTCAGCGACCTTTTTAAAAGAAAGGGTTAATGTGTAATTGCTATCCCAATCGAGAGATAGTCTAGTGACTAATGAAATGGTTGTATCTAGGCTTAAAATTCAATATGATTCATTTATATTAGAGTGACTGTAGTTTGACGGTCCTTAATTGCAACAAAGTATGATTATGTATTTGAGGTATAAAGTTCTTATCATTATTTCTGGTACTAGTATGGTCAATAGTATAACTCTATTGTCAACTACTCAGTGGAACTTAATTTACTTAAATTATAGTTTGTTTAGATGCAAATTATAGTAGAGTGAACATTAATGTGATTTCACACTCTTAAAATACTAACACGATTGACTCGTTGATATAGTAAAAGCAAAAAATTTACCCCATTTTCTCAGAATTTACATTGAGGAATTTTGGGTATGTTACAAATGGTATCAGAGCTTAAGTTGCAACACTTGGGCCTTTATGGGCGGAACACAAATAATAAGGTACAAGTTGGATAAAATAATGATTGGGTGGTTACAGATAAAATAAATAAATAAGTTAAATATCGGGGAAGACTTGCCCTCTCATACCGCGATTCATTTGTATTCTAAGAGATGGACTGTAAGTATATAAAGAATCCGTGTTGAACTCACTAATGTGACCATTAGAATACATATTAAAGTGAGTAGAAAATAAAATAATTATTTATTTTATATATGTATTTCTCCTTGTCATGATGAATGCACGATAAATTTTGAAATTCATTTAGTAGAAGATGCGATGACGAAGGAAAACTAACCTTGCAACTTTTGCGTTATAGGAAGTAAATGAGGGCTGCAAAGTTCCTTCGAGAAACCTATGGATGGACGGGGATTATTCTCAAACTAGAGTGACCAGTTGGTCATCTAAAACAAGATAAGTACCATTTTCAGGTTTTTAGTATAAACATGATTCCTATAAAGATAAATTTGATTAAGCATTATAAAAAAGGACCTTAGGATATTGTTAAATGTATAGTGCATAGATCCGTTACAAATGTTACACTATATTGAATGTTTATCATTTAGGAATTTGAAAGGAATAACTTAGATGCCAATTAAACTAATACAAGGAAAAACCCTGAGAAGAAAAATCTAAACGTTATAACCACAACCAACTTTGTAAAAATATTAAAAAGGATGACAACCATTATTCTTTAGTCATATGACCTATATTGTATCATAAGTATTTGAATGATAACCCATGACAAATTGGAGTTGTCAGATCAAAGGAAAACTATGTGTCTTTAGAAAAATGCCTTACTAGGAAAAATCATTTGCTCGAGACATTAAACATTGATTAATAGGAATTGTGGTTGCAATTTCAAAGTGTCCTTAATGTTTCATGAAGTGTATCTTTAAAACTTTCAAATGCTAAAGTGATAACACTTCCATTTTCACACATGATTGTAAAAGTGCTGATTGAAAATACAGTAAAAGATCTTGTTAGAAGCACTCACTCTTTGTTGGAAGTTAGGGCAATAGACGGATAACTACTTAATATTTCAGTCTGAAGAAATATTGACCCATTTTGGTGTATCTTATTGGTAAAGGATTAATGGTGTTGTAAAAGTAAGTGACCAAATAGAATGTATTTGGAATTGATTATTAAAGTTAAAACCACTTATGGGTAAGTGTCGAGTTTAGTCTTATTAACTTGGTATGGGTATATGATCATATGAAAAGCTAAGAGAAAGTCTTCTACGACTAAAATTTTCACCTTATGACTATGTTATGAAATGTTGTACTAACAAATAGTTTTGGATGCAATTAGTATTTTTTATGACATCATGAAAAAAGAGAACATTGGAATTGTTCATTGTTGTAGTTGGGTTTTAACAAAGGAATCTCACTTGGAAGGTTGGGTAATGATGATAGAGGTATGCACTTTTACGATTGTACATATACAAATCAAATAAAATGAATATTAGTTATGTTAAAAGTGCACATGTATAAATACTAATATTATATCATCGTTATGTAAGGAATGGGGTGATTCAAATCATTATATTGCACTTATGAATTTTAATTAGGCAAGAAATTGATTGCTTATTCCTATTGAATAAAGATAACATATATTGAAATTGTTTATCGGTGGGAATCGTTACATGAAATATTAATTGTTATATAATTTGATATTGTGACTAACTATTCATGGCGAAGTGCATGAATCATGGAATTGGTTATGGCAATAATATAGAGAGCCATGATGGGAACCAAAGTTCCATGACTGCAAGCAACCAAATGACATGAGAGACATTTGGCACATGTGAAACTAAAAAGAATAATGTACAGGAGGTGCATGTTTCCCCTTAACCAACTAAGCACCAATATGCATCCTAGGGACGCTAGGTGTAAGACATATGGTTAGAATTATTTCCACACGAATTTATGTTGTAAGAGACTATCACGAGAGTAGGGGATCC
Source organism: Pseudotsuga menziesii (assembly GCA_001517045.1). NCBI lineage: Eukaryota > Viridiplantae > Streptophyta > Pinopsida > Pinales > Pinaceae > Pseudotsuga > Pseudotsuga menziesii. The sequence continues at coordinate 57,850 of LPNX011149712.1, forward strand.
ATGAAGAACCTCCAAGTATCATGGTGTCGGGAAAGGAAGCGCTTAAGCTCGATGAAGCACCCTGAATAGCACAGGTATGAGATACACTCGAGAAGGGGTATCGTCCTCGTGTTGGGTAGCTTATATTAGTACTTGGAGTATTGTTGGCACTATGTTTGTTTAGATGGAGGGCATCCAAGAGGAACCATAATGCATTCAATAATACTTGTAAAAAGTATATATTCTTTCGTTCCTATGAGGCAATGTGCTTATCTATCGATAAATAGAGTAAACATGAATACTTGAACCATTATAAATCCTAAAATTAAATAGTGTTGGATTGTTGATTTATGCCTAAACCGTTGGTGTTGATCATACTAGACATACAATGGTATGTTTCATATTTCATGTTGGTGGCCTAAAATCACATGATGGAATCTTGTTAATCTAAAGGATTAAAGTACACATGAATAATTTCCATAAAAGTGACACTCTAAAAGAGGAAGAGTAAAACATGTTTTTACTTATGCAATATTCTGTTGACATTAGAAGTATGTATGAATAGGATGATATTCTGGGTAGACGTTGTGATTCCTTACAGAGTATAGGTTATGAAGGATAAAAGCTTGTAGGAATCACAAAAAGATTGAAGATTATCAAAGCAAAGCGGAAGAACATCACGAGGGATGCGGAAACAAGCAATAAGAACTTGAAGGAAATGAATCACAAAGCCTTGGATGAATATGTAACATCAAGGATGGTGTTACTTCTAAGGGGAAAAGTATCTAACATCCCCTCAGTACAAGACCAAAAAATGACAAAGTACAAGTAAAGAAAACTGTAAGTGCAAACTCTAGCCTCATCAAAATTATAGATGAAATTTAATAATGCTAGGAGATTGAAAGCGTGTGCAATTAAAACGATGATTAGGGACGAAATCCACTACGGGTGAAGGCTAATGACTACCAAATCTTTGGATATCTAGTAAAGTTTATCTTAGTGTCATCATGATTTCGAGGGAATGACAATTTGAAGTTGGGTACAATAATTTAAAGAGTAAATTACATGCTCATCAATTTATGAATAAGAACAACAACGATCGACATGAATCTGTGTTAATTCCTATTATATTGAAACTATGCTACCTAATAAGCAAATAATAGATAAACTATTATTTGTAAGAGAAAGAAGGTATTAAAGTGGAAGATATCTATCTACATATATAGTTATCCATCCTTACCTATTTATGAGAATAAAGCCTTGGATTAATTGTTTGTGTGATGGGAGAAAACTCTCATTGTTATGATAAATGACCTAATATTATTAAACAAAGAATAGGAGTTTTTAATTACTTTTATGCATGCTATTGCAAAAAGAAGGATAATGGAGCGTTTAAAGCACTACAACAAATGTGCTTTGTTCTTTTTAAGCTCTCTATGAAATGAAGGAGGAGTGTCGCTTTGTTTTAAAACGTGGAAGCTTGACTAACACCACTTGTCACCATGGAAAAACCAAAAATATTTCTATTTAGTGTTTAACAATTCCAGTGGTTGGAAAAAGAAGAGGGAACGCTTGGAGCGTGGTGCTGTGAATCACCCTCCTTTGTCCTCATTTCGCCTCATAGAGAGAGCTGCCATTGGGGATTCTAGGGTTGGTCTACATTTCGACTCGTTCACATGGTCTCACACCTATCAACGTTGTTGCAGGCTCACCTCTGCTCTCTTTGCTCGCGATATCTCAAGGGAATATGGTAAGTGTTTGAATCTTTCAAATTCTTTCGTGCAATTGTATTATACATATAGATCCGTAAGTGGATGATGATTTGATTTGCAAGTTTGATCTCTGCATAGGTAATAAATTTAGGTTGCCAAATTTTTTCCCATGAGCGTTGGTAAGATAGAATTGTGTGCCTCATTGCTTGCGATATGGTAGTATCTCAGTCTTTCAAATTCTTGCCTACGATCTATATTATACATATAGATCTGTACGTTGCCAGCAATTTGTTATTTATTTATTTATATATTCAACTGATTTCCCTTCGAGCAATGTGGATTTAATTCATATATGACTTCATTGCCAGCAATATAGAACAGATTCCACTTCCAACATTTTGGATTTAATTTAAATCTGAATTATTTATTGCGTTTTGTTTTTTTGTAAGATTTGGATCCACGTGTTGGTCTGCAATATCTGGAATGGATCTACGTTTAATATATATATATATATATATATATATATATATTTCTAAATTAATAGATCTAAATGATCGGTTTGAACTTGTTTACATGTTAATCCCTGATATATCCAGCACTCTTGGTGTAGATCTGGCAAAGCGATGGCATTTGGTTGTTTACATTTTTAATTTTGCCAAGATCTGGATTTGCGATAGCTTGCATTTTGGTTTTGTAGATATGGAATTTGATACTTATACTGACACAATCTGCCATAATGTTGTAGAACCTCTGCGATTTTGAGATCGCAGCTCAATCCCATGATCTGCGATTTAGGTTCATTTTGTGACCGTTTATGCATTTATGACCTAAAACTTGAAATGTTTCTTCCATAAGGTTCTGTTTACCATTCTTTTAGTTGGAAATAAGATTTCATAAAACTATAATATATATGTATGATATTATGGATATATACATGATAGTAGGAAGTATAAACGTGGAATAGATCTTTCTAAAGGATTTAGTTATCATATTTTTAGTTGGAAATAAGAATTTTACAAATTTAGGATATATATATATATATATATATATATATATATATATNAAAGTAAGGAGTTTATAAACTCATAATAAAGTCTATTTCTTGGGTTGAAAGTAAAGAGTTTATAAACTTATAATAAGGTATATTTCTTGGGTTGAAAGTAAAGATTTTATAAACTTATAATAAGGTCTATTTCTTGGGTTGAAAGTAAAGATTTTATAAACTTATAATAAAGTATTAAGAGTAGTAAGTATGAATGTTATTGTAAAATTCCATTCGTAAAATATATTGTGGAAGATGTCCATTTTCTCTTAACCACTCTTTGGATTTGGTTAAGGACATGGAATATGAAATTGTGTAGAATTATTTATATTAATTGCATATTCCAAGTAGTTAAGCATATATTGTGGATATATGGTTAAGAGTTTGTGAATATCTCCTACCGACGGTATAATTTTAGTGAGATATTATAGTGGATTAATGGATGCATAATTCTCTATAAGACATACTATTTTCTTGTTTTACATGTTGAGATGTTCCACCTGCTTTGATTAGGTGTAAACGATTCTTTGTCCTCCTTGTTTCTTGGTCAACAACGAGGTAACCCTTCTTACTGTGTAGCTAGCCTTGTTTGGAGATATTTGGATGGGTTCTAGTACTTCCTTACCTTAGTGATTTCGTTTCCCAGCTCGGGGGTAGATTTAGACGGGAAAACATACGTCAAGTGAAGCCTACGGTTGGGAGAAAATTCGTACACAAGTTTTCAGTCGCCCACGCTCAAAAGAAGTACCCTTAACAGTTAGTTTTGTTTATGGATGCAATTTACCTTGTATATAAGATTTATTCTCTTGGATTTATGGTACTAATATGCATGTTGAGTTACATAAAGTGGTGGTTATAGGAGCTGCATTGCAATGGTGGAATATCTCTCGAAAGACAAGTGTAAAATGAATTTGTTGTATAGGTGCATATTCCTTAGTTTAGTTGTTTCTATCATCTGCAGTGTGTTTACTTTGTTGTTTGTCCCACTCAGGACTCATGCGTCATCTTGGATGGTTGCGCCCAAGATACAAGTACAAGAATTGTACCTTGTTATGATGAATGTCAGTGACCTTTTTAAAAGAAAAGGTTAATGTGTAATTGCTATCCCAATCGAGAGATAGTCTAGCGACTAATGAAACATTTGTATCTATCTTAAACTTCAATATTATTCACTTATATTAGAGTGACTGTAGTTTGACGGTCCTTAATTGCAACAAAGTATGATTCTGTATTTGAGGTATAAAGTTCTTATCATTGTTTCTGGTACTAGTATGGTCATTGGTATAGCCTTATTGTCAACTACTTAGTGGAACTTATTTTACTTAAATTTCAGTTCTTTTAGATGCAAATGATAGTAGAGTGCACATTAATGTGATTTCACACTCTCAAAATACTAACATGATTGACTCGTTGATATAGTAAAAGAGAAAAATTTACCCCATTTTCTCATAATTTACATTGAGGAATTTTGGGTATGTTATAGAAAACTTAAGTCAGTCATTTCAAATGTTTTGTGGAGGGTTGATATTTTCTATGTAGTTACAATTGTTTTCAAATAATATACATAGACAACCAAAATAAAAATATCTTCATTTTCAGCTTAAAAATTAACATATAAGTAAGGATTTGACCTACTTCGCTTAAAACCTTAAGATCTAAACTATTACTATATCTTTGTATGTTTACCTTGGGAGACTTGTTTTAGGATATAAAGAAATTTTATCAATCTACAAACCAATATTTCTTTACATCACTATAGATCAACCCTATGGTTTCTCCATGTACACTTTTTTCTAAGTCATCTTTTAAGAAGGTGCCTTTTATATCCATTTGATGTACCTGGAAACCAATGTTAGTTGCAATAGATAATTTTGATGGGAATAATTCTTGCAACAAGTGCAAAAATATATTTAGAATCTATTCCTTCCTATTATTCAAATTCTTTAGCCACATGTCTTGATTTAGTTTTGACAATAGAATTTTCTAACTTGTATTTCATTCTATACACCTAGTTGCATCCTATTGTTTTATTTCATGGTGAAAATTCAACTATATTGCATATACGATTTTCAATTGGTAATTAATCATTTTCAATAAGAAATCAAGGCTTGTATAGATCAATTGTGATATTAGTTGGAGCAATATTTACAAATATTAATGCAGTGTCACTCTCCAAACCTCACCTTATTAGATTGTGGAAGTCGACAATTTGAGTACATCTATCGACTGAATATTATTGGTGTCGAACACATTATGGGAGTCGATCATTGTGGGTGTGGACCACATTATGGGAGCTTACCATTGTGGGCGTGGACCACATTATGGGAGCCGACCATTGTGGGAGTCGACTAATGCATGTGAACTCGACTAGTATATGGAGCTACTAGATCCACATTTTATGGAGTAAGTATGGGGTGTATACCCATACAATGGGGTTTTGGTTATGAAATTGAACCTATTTTTAGAAGATAACTTAGATCAACCTATCGTGACAGGCTATCAAGCTATTCATTGTTATGGCTTAAGTGCAAACAATGTCTGTTGACACCTTTCTTTTGGGATCTTTGTTCTCTGCTTCTGTTGTTTTTTTCATGTCTCAACATGGTATCATAACTATTTGGTTAGTGGTTAATGGTTTTATAGAAGTGCGATAGTTTGAGTGGAGCTTTTGGTTTGATGAGTTGCCGTGAAATGTATGGGCGTATCCATTGATTTGATATTAAGATTCTTTTTCATGGATTTAACCATCAACATCATGTGGTATTTTACCTAGTTCCTCAGTGTGATATAGAGTCATTAAATTTCCTTTGAAACATGATCTCTAATTGATTCATTATTGCTCCCACATGAATTGAATTTGTAGTTGAATCTTTATGTGCTACCATCAATTATGAATTGTTGACCTTCATGGATTAAGTGGGCTATGCAATAAAATTATTAAGTATATGTGTCAACTGAGAGTTGACTACACTTATCAACTTGATATTTGATTTCAGTTGGGAAGACATAGATTAGGATCCGTCAATTTGCACTAAGAACCAACTTGCGTGGATAATCAATTTTTGGAGCCATTCACTTTTTACATATGGTTGACTTAATGAAAAATGAATTATGCATGGTCAATTTGTATTAATTAACCAAGAAGTTGCAGCAACCTCAATTATGCATGTGAAGTATCATTCTATTGTGTCTTCTTGATTGCCATTGACAATGCTTGATTAGATTCAAATTATTTTGGGTCAATTATGAGGTTGAATGATGAAAATGGATTTTTTTGACTAAGACGAAGCCTTATCTTTATATATTTTGCAAGAGATTCATGATAAAAAGACTATTTCCTCGCAATAATATCATGATCAACTTTCTGTTGAAATAATGTAACTTTGAAGAATATTATACTTGTACTTCAAATTATTATTATTCCTCCTTCAGGAGATGTTACTGATGTAAAAGGTCATGTAAATGTCATGAGGTAAACTATCAGTTGTAAGTTGGGTTGATAACACTCAGAAAAGATGAATATAATTACTATTGTGAAGTTTAACTATGTAGGTCGGCCTAGTTAGGGTAAAATCCAGTTGGGAAGTTTAGTATAAACATGGAGGCTCCCTCCCTCATTTGTGCACACTCACTCACACTTGTATTGCATAAGAGAGAGAAAGAAGGAGAGACACAGAAGGAGGAGGATCAATGCCTGTGGTGTTTTGACTCTTATGCTTGGGTTTTGTTCGATCACTTGATGAGACCTTGTTCTTTGGTCATTGCATACTGGTAATCTTTAATTAGGAAGTTTTGCTAGGTTTTTCCCTTTAGGGTTTCCAAAGATAAATTGTTCTGTACCTTCTAATTGTGTTTCTTCTAGTGATCCTCTTTATGATGTTATTGTGAAAATGTATTAAATTCTATTCAAGTTACAACGTAAGCTATGACAACATAGAAAACTTAACATTGTATCAGAGCTAGCCTAAAAAGAGCAGCTTTCATGAGCTAAGTCTCTCCCTCCTCCTTTGAACAAGAAAATTAGGGTTTTATAATAAAGTGGAATTTTTGAGTGCAAGTGACAAAGGGAAGTGAACCCTCCTAAACGCATATTTTGGCACCAAGACCGATTTTTTTAAGTGGGTAGATCCTCTAGAAAGTCAATCCCTAGTTTGGCTTGAAACCACAAAACTAGAAAACCCGAAATAGAATCAGAAAATGCAGTCCATGATCTTACAAGTCCAGTTTCAAGGGTTAGAATTTGGATTCTTTAAATAATGACTGTACCATCGTAATCGCCTTCGTCAAGCGAAAATTTTGGTGAGTATAATTTTCATTTCTGAGAAATTTTCAAATTTTGTCATTTTCTAATCTCTGGGACAAGATGGCTCCAAGCACTAAGTTTGATGACAAGCTGGAAGGTATAGAAAACTTCCGCGCTTAGAAATACAGAATATGACTCATTCTAGAAGAGAATTATCTTACAAAATTTATTAAGGGAGTTGTGTCGGAGCCCGAAGAAGATGAAGCAAAATAAAAGTACAAGAAAGACATGATTAGAGCCAAGAGGATCATAATTGATTCAATCAAGGATCACTTAATTCCTCAAGTATCCTCTAAGGATAGAACTAAGGAGATGTTTTATTCCCTATCAGGAATGTATGAAGGAAGAAACATCAACCAAAATATGAACTTGAGAGCCCAAATCAAAAGTACAAAGATGTGAAAGGGTGAATATGTCCATGAATACTTCACAAGGGTCTCTCAATCCAAAGAAAAACTAGATGCAATTGAAGACACGATTTATGAAATTGAACTAGTAATGACAGTTGTAAATGGTATTACTATACCATGCGACTCCTTCATCCAAACATTCTATGCAAGGAAGGAAATCCTAAAGTTTGATATCCTATGGAATGAATGTGTTCAAGAAGAAACTAGTGTAGCTAACCTAGAAGCACTACTTAGAGATGATGCCCATGCTATAACTACTCATACCAGAAGAAGAAAAGGAAAGCATCATTTAAAGAAGTAAACTCATAAGGGGTTTTATCCTCCTAATAAGTTTCCAAAGAATAAAAAGGGAGACTACAAGCAAAAATATTTCTCCACTTATCAATGTTACCATTGTGATAAGATAGGACACACTACCAAAAATTGTCCGACAAAGAAAGAAGAATATAAGAGGAAGAAGAACAAAAGACATCATGCTAACTTAATAGAAGAAGAAGAAGAATAAGAAGAAGAAGAAGAAGAAGAAGAACCTCCTAGGAAGTTAGCAAAAGTATAACTTGAAGAATATGTCCTCTAGAAGCTGTATCTATCACTAGAGGGTGGCCTGTATAAACTAAGAGGTCACTTTGAAGCAACCTTGATTCATGATACTACAATTCCATGTGAAGTATGACATAGAAGGATTTCTCACATAAACTACAAAGCCATACCACATGTGAGAAAGGTAGTCTTAGGTATACCAAACCTAAATATTGATAATGTAGGATGCAACCTTTGATGAAGATACAAGTTAAGAAAGTGCCAACTTGATGAAACATATGAAGAAGTTGTAGCTCCCAAAGATCCATAATCGATGAAGGAAGTTGCACCTTCTCTCGATGATGAGATTTCAAAAGAACATGATATGTTGGAGCCCCAATAACCTCCCCACATGAATATATCCCACGAGAGAAAGTCATCTTCGTCCCATGATATTATTCAAGAAGCAGAAAGGTATGGTGCTCCAGAAGGCTCTAGAAGGAAAACCAAGAAGCCAAAACCATTTCCTAGTTATGTGGCTTTGATGTGTGATCTTGTAGATAAAGAACCTACTTGTTTTGAAGTAGTTGTTCAAAACAAATAATGGGTAGAATCTAGGACGAAATAATATGAATCCATAATGGGAAATAGTTCCCAAGCTAGAAGGAAAAAAGTGTGGTATCTTCCAAATGGATTTGCAAGATAAAACATACAGTCGATGGAAGTACTGATAAGTACAAATCCAGATTTGTGGCCCATGGATTCTGTCAAAAGGAAGGAATCAATTATAAAAATACATTTGCTCCTGTATCAATATACACTTCTATCAGAACCATCATGGCACTAGCAGCCAAGACAGAATGGAAGTTACACCAGATGGATGTGAAAAAACCTTCCTAAATGGTGTTATTAAAGAAGTGTACATAGAAAAACCACAAGGTTTTGAAGTCAAAGAAAGAAGAACACATTTCTGTAAATTAAAGAATGCCCTGTACAGATTGAAACAAGCTCCAAGGTCTTGGTATGGAAGAATTGATAGTTTTCAAATGAGTTTGGGCTTTACCAAAAGTAAGGCTGATCCTAACCTTTAATTCAAGGTTATGGATGATGAAAATGTTATATTATTGATGTATACAGATGACTTATTGCTGACAGGTAATGAGAAGCATATATTAGGGTGTAAGAAGAAGCTCGCTGCATAGTTCAAGATGAAAGACCTTGGCTTGATGCATTATTTTCTAGGTCTTGAAGTATGGCAGAGTCCAGAAAGAATATTCGTTAACCAAGGGAATTATGCAGTGGAAATCCTGAAAAGGTTTGACATGTTGGAATGTAAAGCCATGGTCACACCCATGGATACACACTTGAAGTTGCTGGCTGATGCTTCATCAAAATTAGTCGACGTGACACTATACAGACAAACAATTAGTTCATTGATGTATCTGACGAATACCCATACCTATATATTCTTTGTTGTGAACACTTTGAGTCAGTATGTGGTTGAACCCATACATGTTCACTTGGTAGCTTCAAATCATGTGATGAGGTACCTAAAAGGTACGATAGACTATGGTATTAGTTATACTAGAGATCATTACTTCAGATTGTATGGTTATACATATTTAGATTGGGTAGGAAGCATCTCAGATAGAAAGAGCACTTTATGAGGATGTTATAGTATAGGGTCACCCATGATCTCATGGATAAGCAAGAAGCAGTATAGTGTTTCTGTCAACACTGCAGAAGTGGAATAAATTGCGACTTTTTCTGCTAGTTGTGAATCCATATGGATTCGAAATTTGTTATTAGATCTATTCGATCTGGATATGGATGCTACTGTGATTCTATGTGATAACCAAAGCTACATGAATATGACAGAGAACCCCGTGTTCCATGATAAGACATAGAAATCCGATATTCTACATTCATTACATGGTGTATAATGGATCTATAAAGCTCCAATCTGTGAGCACAAATGAGTAGGTTGCATATGTATTGACTAAGCCTCTGTCTCTTGTGAAGTTTGAACACTTCCGAGACAATCTTGGTGTTTTTCGTAAGGATTTCTATCAAAAGGGGGAGTAGTATTGATACTATGGAATCATGACCACAACAAGTAGCTCAGTTGGGATTGCTCATCCTTAGACTTGATCCCATAATTCTGAAAGGAAGGATCATCTTAAATGTTGATCTTGTTGGACTTGATCCCATAATTCCGAAAGGAAGGATCATCCAATATGTTGATGTTGGGATTGATCATCCTTAGAATTGATCCCATAATTCTGAAAGGAAGGTTCGTATTAAATTTTGATCCTGATGGACTTAATCCTATCATTCCAAAATGAAGGATCATCTAAGATGATGCTAGGATTAATCATCCTTAGACTTGATCTCATAATTCCATAAGGAAGGATCATCTTAAATGTTGATGTGGAAGGACTAACCATATTTAGACTTGATCCTATAATTCCAAAAGAAAGGATTGTATTAAATGTTGATGTGGAAGCATTAATCATCCTTAGAATTGATCCCATAATTCCATAAGGAAGGATCGTCTTAAATTTGGATGTGCAAGGACTAATTATCCTTAGACTTGATCCCGTAATTCTGAAAGGAAGGATTGCCTTAAATGTTGAAGTGGAAGGAGTAATCATCCTTAGACTTGATCCCATAATTCCAAAAGGAAGGATCATATTAAATGTTATGGATGGAATCGATCCCGTAATTCCCAAAGGAAGGGTCATTTAAAATGTTGGGACTAATCATCCTTAGAATTGATCCCGTAATTTCGAAAGGAAGGATCATCTTAAATACTAATGATAGTAGTGGACTTGATCCCGTAATTTAGAAAGGAAGGATCATCTAGAAGGATCATCCAATTACCCTTGAGCTTAATCCACCTAGAATATGTCTTGGCTATGACACTACTGCCTCACTACATACACTTGAATTGTTGACACCAAGCAAGTTTCATTTGTTGTAGGAGGAGTTCAGACAAAGTTGCTAGAAGAGAAACCCACTATTATTTATTTTTATTTGATTAATGAGTTGGTTGTTCCTGACATGATGTAATGCCCCATATTTTGATTAGACATCTATATCACATTTAGACATACCATATTTATTTGCTTATTATCTATTGAACCCAACTTGACTGAGTAAACTATGTGTGTGCAACATGATGGAACTAATTATATGTGATTATTAGGTTTTATGTTTATCATTCCTCTTATTAATGGTGATAGCTATGTGTTTAGTTTTATTTTAGTATGCCAATCAAAATATTTGATGAGGTACGTGGATACCATTTTTATGTTATAGTTAATTCAATGGATGGATTCCATGCACATGCGTGATATATTAATTTGTTTATATGGATGGATGATGATTGATTGTTGAATGACATGGAACTATTGAAAGAATCTTATCTATAGATGTTTGTCTTGAGAAATACTGACTCGTAGATTCCAAGGGATAAGTGACATCTAGATACTTGTTATGATGTGTGGGTCAGAACATGATTATGCATGAAACAAGGTTTCCCAAATTGGTAATTCGATGACACAACTCCGATAGCCTCAATAGAAACACAATATGATTTATGATAGGGTGTTGACCATATTTTGGTTGGGAGGGGTGGAGGTATTGTCCATGTATCCTCTGATACCTAGATTCGTGGGAAGGTTGTGTAAGTCATGCTCCCCATGTTGTGATATGACGACTAACAGATACCTGTTGGGGAGGATAGGTTGATTTGATCAACGCTTCCACTCCCAGGTTATATATGGGGTTAGATTGATATAGTCAACGGTCTAGGATATTACAACAGAGGTATGGATAGGAATTGAAGTTGGAAGTAGGTTGGAAAGGGAGGATGCGTATATTAGCATTGTTATGAGTTGGAGGTTTGGGACACCAAGCTAGTTGTAGCGAGTATATCCCTCTTGTGAATAATTGGATGATTAATTAATATAAATCTAAGTATAATATTAATGTGATATGACTTAATTAATTGTTAATGATTGATGGTACTAAGGTGGTTAGCTTGAATGTGTGGTGGTCCAGTCCGGTATGCATGGTTATCGTGTCTTGTGCATGTGGTTGTCTTGTTTTGCACAAGTGGTTGTTATTGAATTGTTAGTTAGGGGTTATACATTAGAAGAGAGGATGACTGCATATAGTACATGTACGATCTATACATGCGCTGATCATACACGCACACCTTACAAATGTATGATAGTACTAGTATGATGAATATCCAATATGTATAGGTGTTCATAATACTATTACGTAGGGTAGTTAATGATTATGATAACATTAATATGTATATTAATTAGAAAATTAATATAAGTTTAATTAATAATCTCAAAAAATATTACTTAATAATAGGTTAAATTAAATGAATGATTAATATTATTAATTAATAATACAGGATGGTTGATTCCTAAAAGCTGAAGTGCTTAGCAATAAGAAATTAAAAAACAAGCATCTCCAAGCTCAAGTCGAAAGCAACCTACCTCCTCGTCTTCTACAAGTGTCTTGAATATAACATCAATTTCATAGGCAAATATTTCATAAGCGATAAATGAAAACCTTCCAAAGAAACAACCATGAATTACTATTTGTAAAGAAAAAAATCCAAGAAAATTAATAGAACCACACATGACGTAAAATACATATATTCCCCTGCCAACTGGGAAAAGGAAAAAATACCAACAATAGGTGAGAAATGGTAGTTAGTTGAATGCTCTTCTATTGTATGCATCCTCTCTGGTGGTTCTACAATATAACGCCACATAACTAAGGAAATGCCCACACTACAAAGTATAGGTTCTAATATAATATTCACCCATTAAAGAAGAAAACACATATTTGAAATGTGATCCCATAAGAAATATTTTGTGTTTCTCAACCAATCTTTAGGGTTGGTGCATAATGGAATTTATGATGTATGACATCATAAAATTTATTAATAAAATATTTTGTTGTCTTCTCTCGTAAAAGAGAGTAATGGCTTACTTGGATTTAATAATATTTTATAACGTTTTCCTTCCCAAGTTAAAATGAGTAAAGACATTAGTTGGATTCAATAGTATTTTATCTTGTTTGTTTTTACCAAATTAAAATGAAGTAATGACATTAATTAGATTTTATAATATTTTATCATATATGTGTTCTCGAGTCAAAATTAGTATTAGCATTAATTGGATTTGTATGATATTTTATCATATATGTACGTTCTCGAGTCAAAATTCGAGCAATATCATGAGGAGGGAAAATGATGGAAGGGGGAGGTAAGTTTAGGAGGTAGATGGATTTCGTTGATTGGAGGGGTATTTGAGAAGGAGGATAGAAGATGGAAATGGTTATTTGTGGGTTGTTTGGTGAGAGTTTGAGCATTTAATAGGGGAAAATTGGCATGGAGAATTTAGTAAGGGGAAAACGAAGATCGAGAATTGTTGTTATTTGGGGTTAATATAGCTGCTAGTTGGATGGGAGGATAATTCTTAATTTGGAAAACCTTGCTATTAGTAGGTTGGATGGACTACACAATGGACCATTGTTAATCCAACTTCAGCTAGTAGGACAAGAGGTATTCTAATTCTCATTAACTTAGTCATTCTTTTGTTAGAAGGTGTTACTTATGAAAAAAATGGTAAAACGATAATTCTACTACGATTTTATGCAATCTATGATTTACACTAAGTTAAAATGAATGAACTTGTCAATAATTCTACTACGATTTTATGCAATCTATGATTTACACTAAGTTAAAATGAATGAACTTGTCAATAATGCTAGTATGTTATGAATTTTTATGATTATACCTAGAATAGATTATGTACAAAATCTTGTAAAAGACTACTCACAAGACAAGTTAAGTAATTCAAGGTTGATGGTGGTTTATACAGGTGCTACAGTGAGTTATGTTATGTTTGTGGCACCTCATGGAAAAATGGAAACCCTAATTGCCAGTGTCCTCAAACCACTTTTTATTGCTTAATACAATGTTAAGCCTATAATCACATGAATTCTTATATACACACACACACACACACACACACACACACACACACACATATATATATATATATATATATATATATATACATATATATATACATATACATACATCTCTCTCTCTACACACACACACACACATTGTACTTGGGTTATGTTTAGTTAATGCATTGGGGATTCTATATAACATCCCCATGGCAAAGGAAGAGGCAAACTTTTCTTATTCCATTTGTGTAATAATTATTTTTTTAGATGAGAGAATATGGATAGAGTGTTTCAACTAAATATAAGTAATTAAGGCATGGTTTGTGCTATCCTTACAACCCATAATGGACTAAACTGAAGCAAATTAGGTTTGGGTGGTAGTTTTGAATGATAAAGAATTCAAAATTCACTGATGCTTCATCTATCCCTAGATTTGGACCCCTTTAGTATTTTTATGGAAAATTGATAATAATTGATTTTCTTCATTTATCCCTAGATTTGGACCCCTTACCCCTTTACTATTTTTATGGAAATTTGATAATAATTTATTTTCTTGATTGTAATTATTATTTTATTATTATCTAACATAACATTTTTATGGAAATATTGATATATCAAACTTTTTTTTATATGGAAATATTGGCTATGATTATGTTGAATTTAGAATTTTGTATCCATCGACATAATATTCTTATGGAAATATTGAGAATTTCGATTAGCTTTTAATGGAAATATTGATGATGATTTCCATTGAATTTATATTCTTTTCTCCATCTAACACAACATTTTTATGGAATTATTGATAATGGTTTTTAGTATATTTTGATGAAAATATTCATAGCAATCACACATTACAATTTTATGGAAATTTAAACGATGCCTTCCATTGTATATATTTTGAAAGATTGATAATGACTTCTATCAATTGCTATCAATTTATTTGTAATTAATTCTTTTACACAGTCAATCTTTTCCTTGTAATTGTTTCTATTACATATTAACTTGAAAGTGTATTTAAATATATTGCTTCAAAATTTTTATTATACCACTTATGTAAACAAGAGTCACAAGGTGGCAATGTCTTTTTTTTACACATTACTTTGAATGCATATTTAGATTAATTTATATATATTGATTCAAAAAATTTATAATAACACTTATATAAACAAGAGCTATAAGATAGCAATGTCCTTAGATCATTAATAACAATGGATGACAAACAATACTATTATTATTGTTTAATTTCTTAATCTTGTTTAAATGTATTTAGTTTTTAAAGTTTAAGCTTAAAAAAATAAAAGACATTTGATCCACCATACTTCATTGTTACATTCTTTTTCTTTGTAACAAGTTTACAATAATTTAAGAAGAAGAATGTAAAACAATTTTGTACAAGTCTTCCTAGCAAGGAAAGTAAGTAGAGACTTAAAAAATCAAATTAATTAAACTATTGTATCATATACAATAATTGTTTTTGCAAATAAACATGGTATTGGATGTGAAGCAAGTCAACATAGATCTATGAAGTAATATATTTCGTTAGAAATTATATTTCAAGCTGTTCAATGTGGTTAAAGCTCTATAATTATGTAAATTTAAAACTAATAAAATGAATAGTATTTATCTACTCCAAAATATGTATTTAAAATTTATAAACTATGGAAATATATATAAGTTATGAATTTGGCAAATATGAGTGCTATTAACATAGTTCTAAGAAAAACAATTGTTTCAAAAATATAATTAAATATGATAGTTGTAATTAAAACACTTAACATAAAAGAGGAAATTAGATAAAAATGATGAA
Organism: Pseudotsuga menziesii; assembly: GCA_001517045.1. Classification (NCBI taxonomy): domain Eukaryota; kingdom Viridiplantae; phylum Streptophyta; class Pinopsida; order Pinales; family Pinaceae; genus Pseudotsuga; species Pseudotsuga menziesii. The sequence continues at coordinate 73,628 of LPNX011149712.1, forward strand.
TAAATATACATTTCACTCATGACTATCACTCATGAATATCTATTGAGAAAATTATTATCTATTGAGAAAATTATTAGATGCATGTTAAACAAAGGAATTCAACTTAATGTGTAAACACATGTCTATAAACTAACGCATTTGCCATAATTTTGAACAAAACCATTGTAAAATATAATTAGTTCATAAGGCATGATTCTTGAAATATGTATTTAAATATAGTTAACACAATTATTCAAACATATTTCTGAACTTGATCTATAAACCTACTAAATCTCTATGTAAGGATGAAAAAATTTCATTAAGGAATTGAGAAAATTTCCTTCTAATCAAGGAAAAAATGATAAATGAATTATAAGTCTAGAGTTGCAATTATTATAACATGTAACTATTGGATAAGTGGTTATGATGCAAAGAAAGGCCATTACCAAACTCATCAACTTGAGAAGATACTTATAGCTAAAAATATAAGTTATTAACTAAAGCCACACAATATATGGACAATATGAGAGTCATTTAAAACATTGTAACATATTTTTAGTAGAGTAACCCAACATCTTGATAATATAACGATCAATAAAAGTTTAAAATCTTGCAAAATAAACCTAAATATTGTTGGTAACTTGAACAACCTCTTCTAGGTTACCTTGAGCAACATGCTTCAAAAGGTTCCTATCCAAATTCATAAGAGCCAAAAGGACATCAGAATAAGTGGGATCATGTAGGGCAATGTTCAAAATAATTTAGTAGAAATATGGCATAAACTAATTCAGAATCTTAGAATGTTTAATATATCAATGTCAAGTAAATATTCAATTAAAAACTTTGAGGATAACAGGGAAAAGAAAGAATTGTCATAGTTTAGTAGAAATCCATTTGAAAAGCTAACAACAACAACAATGAAAAAGGAAGAGTCTCTTGCCCTTTTTAAAAATAATTTAGTAGAAATATGGCATAAACTGATTCAGAATCTTAGAATGTTTAATATATTAATGTCAAGTAAATATTCAATTAAAAACTTTGAGGACAACAGGGAAAAGAAAGAATTGTCATAGTTTAGTAGAAATCCATTTGAAAATCTAACAACAACAACAATGAAAAAGGAAGAGTCTATTGCCCTTTTTATTTGTCATAGTGTATACATGAACACATTGTATTTCCCTTCTAGATTATACCATACACAGATTGAATACTAGATGGATATGAGATTTTCCTATGAGAGTATAAAATTTGAAAAAAATACTTGTATTAAGTGATAATATTATCTATTGTAAATGTAAATTAACTTTTTTGACATATTTTACGCAAATTGAAAATTATGGAAGAGAAGTTATGTATGTAGTCTTAGTAAGAAAATCCAGGGATTGTTGTGAAGCATTCTTGAAGTTGTGGCTTACGCAATGTGCATTCTATTGTGTCATCTCCTATGTCGAAAATGCATTCCAATCTATGCTCACATTTGCATGTTGTCTCTTGTGTGCAAGTTGTGGAATGACAAGAGTTCTATAGCATAGGTTGTTCAAATTTGTTGCAAAATATTTGAAATGGATGGGAGAAGACATTAGTTACTTTCAATATATATTTTATCTACATTACACGACGTATGAGTGTCAATTTTAGTTCATTGAAGGAAGAAGCAAATATGTGGAAGAACTATGGTTGGATTAAAAGACATGGTTAAATTAAAGAAATTTGAAAGTATATAGTTGGATAAGTATGTGATTTTTAGTTTGTTGAAGGAAAAAATATAAGTAGAAGAACTATTTCTAGACAAAGAAAAAACACAATTCTATTAAAGAATGTGGAAAATGGATAGTTGCTTGAGTCTTTGATTAAGCAAAAGAGAGTAAATGTTCCAATAGAGAAAAAGAGAGAAAATATTCCAAAGGTTCACCAAAAATATTTACTAAAATTTCAATGTGATCTAAGCTTCTTTCCTACTCTTCCTAATTGGCAAAAAATATTTGGTTGGAAAACTGAGGAAAGAACAATTTTTTTAACAATCAGTTTCAAATTTTTATTGATTCATGGGTAATTCTCATCCTCCATATATTGGCTTTTTTTGTAAGCAAGCACCCATGGAGTTTTGAATTGGTGACCTTACACAAGGAGTGCCTTAACAGTACACCTAGTCACTATATATTCTACGCCCCATGAGCAATATATTGGATTTTTATTATGTACATGCAATGGACATATATTAATAACATTTTTATTTTCCAAGAAACACCCTCATAGAAAAAACCTTGAGTACTTCCCCATGATTCATGGATGGTAAACAATGTATACTTTTGGCCCCGATTACAAGTCTTAACCCAATAGGGACATCGAGTGAGGCCCTCAACATTCACATAGATAGTCAACATGAAGACTTGATCCTGTGACGTCCCACTGGTAGCTCAAAACACTCAACCACTCGAGCTAGCCCACTGGACTATACTAATCACACTGTTATATTAATATGATGGATATTTACAATTTCTTAACCTTTGGTTATAGTTGATCTCAAATATAATTTTCTCCATCCTTTAAATTCATCTAATTTTTTAAGTGGCTACCAAGACACAAATGTCCTCTTTATCTTATAGATTATTTTTCACAATTTTTTAATTTAATTTTTGTTGATTGTTCAAATAATGATATCAACCTCAAGCATTAGACACAGGATTTGGATAATTTTAGCACCCTTTATGCTAAAACACCTATATTTCCCCTTGGGTTGCGTTAATTGTGTTTGGGTCTCATGTTATTTGGAGGAGACACTAAGATAACACTTATATGGGGAGATTCCTTTAGGGAAAGATCATATAATTAACTAACACATCGAAATGCATGATATGCCTAGACATTCATAGCATGTATGGATACTAATAATTAGTCATTTCATTTACAAATGGATCCTTTTTATTCAAAACATTGAGAATGTGGATATGGAACCATTTATTCCATAGGATCCACATCCTTGGTTTCATTGTTCCAATTTGTTGTTGATATCCACCCATAAAAGACAACCAATCTCTCAATTAAATTAAAAAAAAATACACCATTCAATATCATTTCCATTCTATACTCCCTTTAATAATATTTTTTTAAAATTATATTAAATTAGCATAGGGAATTTATAAAATTCAAACAATTTATATGACATGGATTCTAGAAGAGTGACTCATGATCCATCCATTAATTAGTTTTTTTTATGTGCGTCAACTCTTTAATAATCTTGGTTAAAATTATTTTAAATTGGAACAGGGAATAAATAAAAATAAAATTATAGTTGGCATGGTGACAAGGAGAGTGACTTATGAGGCATTGGTACAAGAATCCTCCAACTTGGAGCATCTTTCCAATAAACAAGAATCCTCCAACGTGGCACATCTTTCTAACAAATAAGAATCCTCCAGCTTAGCATATTCTTTGAAGTAAACTAGAATCTACGAATAAACAAAAACCTCGGCCTTTCCCTCTAAGCAAAAAAGAATCCTCCATAACTTGATAATTGAGGCTTGGATGGACAAATTGTCAGTTCCATTGGAATCGTGACATTGGAGTACCACTAGGGAGAACACTCTAGAGTGAGTCCATCGATTGACCATTTCCTATTTTGATGATTTTTACAACTAAGGTTTTTCTCAGTATCATGAAATGTAATTCCACATTAGAGGGTAATTTTTTTAAAACTATGCCAAATGAGGGTGTGGGAAAGGTAGTCATATTTTACTCACCCAAACACATTTGCAGGAGGTTGCGACACTCAATTCTGCTACTTATATTAGTTTTTATGCCCCTAGCTTAAATTCACCAAGTGTGCATTATCGAATGTGGGAAGAAAGTTGAAATTGAGTTACCATAATTTGATAATAGAGGCTTGAATGGAAAAACCACCAATTCCACTGGAATCATGCAATTGGAGTACGAGCAGGGACACCACTCTATCATGATACCATGGAATTACTATTGTCTATTTTGATGATTTCACAACTAGGGTTTATATCAGTAACATGCAATGTAATCTCTACATTAGAGGGTAAATTTTTGAAGATTGTGACAAATAAGGGTGTAGTAATTGTGACGATATTGGCCTTTCCCACACACACTTATAGGAGGTTATTCCATTTAATTCCACTTCTCATATTAGTTTTTATGCTCCTTGTTGAAAATTTCTAAGTATTCATGAATTCCATTGGAAAGTGAGTTGAAACACACCATGAATCGAACATGTTGATCTATCTCCATTATAAAATTTAAAATGAAACTTGAAACTACCCTCATATAAGGAAATAGTTCCCATTTGGTGTGATTAGAATTCATTTGGAAAAAAACTAGTCGATTCTTCCTCCTCATCCTACTCTATAACATCTCTATAACATGTTTATATTTATCCATTATGAAATTCAAGTCTCGAGACATCACAGTTTTGGAGATACTTGCCTTGAAATCTAGGGATTTTACTAGTCCAAAACCTAGTTTAAAACATGTGTTATGGGGAAAAGGTCATATCTAGGGAATCCGAAATTCCAATTGATTGAGACCTATTGCATAATAATGAATATGAATCAATATATATATGGTAGGGTTTTCATCCTCAGATACAAAATATTAGACATGTGGAATACCATACAATTTCTCTCTTCTGAAAGGATAGAAAATAAGAAGTTTTGGGAGTTTTGCAATAACACTTTATTGGCACTTCCAGATTAAGTTGTGATTATGTAATTGGAAAGAGGACACATCAAGGTACAAAGGACAAAATTTTAGACCTAGAGGAGCTGAAATTTCAAATTTATAGTAGTTCTAAGTCGACCATAAAAAATCTTCCAATCAGGGTTTGAAAAAGGTATGCCATTTTAAATTTCAATAACTATGAGTAGAAATATCTATTTGTATTCTTAAAAAATCCACCAAAATGAAGTAGAAAAAACCACACTCCTCTCAAATCACTATAGGATTCATCCCTGACATACAATGAAAGTGAAGACACATAGTTTAGGGTGTCGAAGTTGGAAGATATGATTAAAGGAATGGCTAGTAAAAATAATATAAAGGGGATTAAAGAGGATCTCAAGGGGATGAACAGTAAATAATATATTCAATCATTGAAGTAACTAATAAATCATATATTTATTCCTCATTCATTTTCTTAAGAAGAGGATAAAGAGAAAAAACGAGACTTATTCTAGTCATGTATTGCGGAAATTGAAAAAAAAGTTGGAAACTAAGAAGTTTGAGACCCTGAAATTCAATGATTCACTACATCATCATGGTTTCAAATCTAGTCTAAGGAAATACTCTACTGCCAAAATTGACATGATAAGGTTTGATGGCAATGATCCAATAACTTGGATATTCCAGATGGAGTAGTTCTTTAATCTACACCAGGTGCCAACTTTGCAAAATGTAACGATTGCATCCTTATATTTAGATCCTTATCAATTTGCATGGTATAAATGGCTTTGTGACCGTAAAAAAGACTCTATTATCTCTTGATAAATATTAACATAATAATTGATTGCACATTATGGGGATATAAATATAAACACCTTCTCTAGCCAATTAGTAAATCTCAAGAAAAAAGGCTCAGTTATGGAGCATATTAAGCGTTTTCACAAGATAAGTCTCGAAGTGAATAATATTTTAGAAGATAATTTGTTATATCTCTTTATTGGAATCTTGAAGGATACCATTCAACATGAGGTACGTGTCTTCGAACTGCCATACACATAGAATATTTGATCTCCTTTGGTTTCTAGGTTAGTATTTTTAAATTCTTTGTCTCCTTTAATGTGTATGGTCATACATAAAGTGAGTTGACTATTCATTTTATCCTCAATACTATCACATCCAATAACAACATGGCAAGAGACAAATGATTAGGAGGTATTGATTTGAATGTATGATGATAGAGTTTATAACTTTGTTAGGGAAGGTACATGAGAAATAATGGGTTCGTCTTAAATTTATGGGGTTTTTAGGCAATTTCAAAATCTTTGTAAAATTTTAGTTTTGCATTGAGGTTTGTGGTTAATGAATTAATTTATATTTTCCAATGAGTAAATATAATGTCATCAGGATTGGTCTCTTAATCATTGTCTGATTAAAAAAAGATGAAGATGAACTAATTAGGGAAACACGATCATTGCGTTCGAAATGTTTTATTTGTTTAGTTTCTTATTTATAGAGGGGTAAACTATCAGGTGGTAATATCCTATGTGAAAATTTGTTTAAGCATTGTGATCCCATGTGATGGCAAGAAATTGTGTTTCCTAACTTGGGAGAACATAATCGTTGGGCGGGATTTAAATTTTATCACTAAATATAAAAAATATAGTGGTTGGTGGCAAGAATAGACCCCCATACTAACTTATTCCTTAATAATTTAGAAAGGAGGGGTACTGTTTGTGATATGTAACTTGTCGAAGTAAATACAACTTGGAATTACTAATTAGATTTGCCACTTTCCATGTCATGTCCTTTAATTTTCTATCTATCTATCTATCTATCTATCTATCTATCTATCTATATAAGAGGTTTGCTGAGTTTAAGAAAGCATTGGAGGTGAAGGGCGATGGAAAGTGTTATTTCCCTTGCAATGATTGCAAGGGTTTGTGAACAAGAATAATTTTAAGAACAAGTGCTGAGAAACATTGTAAGGAGAAGGGGGATGCTGAAGGGGGGTTTGAATACCATCCCTAGTATGACGTTATTCATTAGATATTGTACTTCTTGTAATAGTAATGATCATGTATTCAAAAAATGTTTTATCATTTAAAATTTATGTGTTGTATATTATACACTAATGTTATTACATTGTTTGTAATTATAAAGACAATTACCCCTAAATGTCGACCGCAGAAAGTTATTTGCCACATACTTATAGTAGAAATACTACTTTACAAGGTGATCAACATGGATATCATAATATTGAAGATGAAAATATTAATGATCCTATGGACGAAGATGATGTTATTGATACAAATGAATGAAGATGAGAAAAATAGATTGATCCAAGACACATTTCCTCCATTCGATTAGGACAACCTCCATGATATTCATGATGTTCCTCTACTCGAGAAGTCCCAAGAACCTATTTATGAAGGCTCAACAAAAAATATTCTATCTGCTATATTGTTGTTGGTGAACTTGAAAGTTTTGAATGGTTTATCAGACACTTGTTTCACACATATCCTAAGGTATGCAATTATTAATTGCATCTTCACATGGTATGGAAAGTTCACTATTTTCCTGTATTTTTAGTGTTAATTAATTCATATATTAGGGATAAGCAATATTTGTGATTTATATTGTTTACATTTCATTTTTTGTCAATGTTGCAGACTGTTGGGTGAATTTCTGTCACCACCATCAAATAATTCACCACGCACATGTCGAGAGGTATTCTTGATTATGAATGAAATTGGAATTGACTATCAAGATATTGATGCATGTCCTAATGATAATATTATATATTATGGACAACATAAAAAAATGCCCACAATGTGAAATTAGTAGATATCGAACTGATCAAGTAACAAAAAAGGTGCCTCACAAAGTTCTTCATTATAGTCCTATAATTCCATGTTTCCAATGACTATTCAACTGCCAAAGTATAACACAATTTATGGATTACCACGCAAAGAACAAAAGTGAAAATGGTGTTCTTCGCATGCTTGCAAATAGTTCTGCATTGAAGAACATTGAAGAAAAATGACCATTTTTTAAGATGAATCTAGTAATGTTATACTTTTAGTGGAAGATGATGGTTTCAATCCATTTGGAGAGATTCATTCTTCTTACTAAGTGTGTCATGTTTTCTTCATAAACAATAACCTTCCTCCTTGGATGTCAATAAAGAGAGAGAACACAATGTTGGCAATGATTATTCCAGGTATTTTTTTGAAAGTAATTATATTGTTTCATTTCTTTGTTTCATTGCTGCATGAGAAAACCTTTTATATATTGGGAAACATAATTGAATAACATCGTATATTGTTGAATAAATTTGGTAAGTACCAAGTTAAAGATATGAATGTATATATTGAGCCTCTTATCGATGAGATATTGAAGTTATGGGATGTAATCACTATGTATGACATCTCTAGACCAATAGCGCATAAACAATTTCAATTCCATGGAATATTTTCTTGGATAATTCATGACGCTCCCGGGTTAACACATTTTTGTGGTATGTAAATTTCTATTGCACTTTAAATTAATATGTTTTTAAGGTAAATATCATGCATTTTTTATTTAAATTAATAATATTTTTATGCTTATATAACATTAATACACATATCTTGCATGTATTCAAACAAAGGGAAAAATTGCATGTCTAGTATGTGGTCCTAGGATAAAATATCATAGTTCAAGAAGTTTAGGAAAGGGGGTGTTTGATGAGTACAATAACTTCCTCCCTAAGAACCATAGGTATTGAACTACCGAGAAAAGAAAATTCAATGGTAAAGAAGAGAATGGGAAGAAACCATGAAGAATGACACCTCACCTATGGAAGTTGGAATATAATAGACATCGTCATGGTGTGCAAATTGTATATGTAGCATATAAATATGTAATATTATGAATTTTATAATTTTATTGAATTTTCTTTACCATGGGTGTCATGAATTATTGTTAATGTGTTTTTGTTTATGTTAATATTGAATGTTATGAATGCATGAATGGGATTCCATGAGGAATGAAGAGTTATCCCATACAATTCAGTAGGTTTCTTTACTACGAGCACCTACAAATAGTTCATATGTTTGATACAATGCATATCGAGAAGAATGTAACATAAATGATATGGAGAATATTAGATGGAAGGACCGACAAAGATAAAATTGGAAAAATATGTGGTGACATTGCAGAAGCCAATCATGCATTGCAAAGTGTAATTAATTCCAATACCAGAGATGGGTACCAAAATATTAGTCTTCCATGGTTATTGTCAGAGCAACAAAGCAATGATATAGAAGATGTCATTCAAAAAATAAGGTTTTCGATTGGGTTTTCATTGAGCATACAAAATATCTAAATGAAAAAAGGTGATTTTGGTGGTGTTAAAACCCATGACTGGCATACATTCATTAAGGTAATTATTAACATATATAATTTCCATTTAGTACATTTTTTTAGTAATTATTGTCTCTTATTTGGAAATTAAATAAATAATCATCATTTGATTTTTGTTAAAGTACGTTCTACCTCTATCTCTCCTTGATAGATTTGACGACAACATAAAATAAGTTATATATGATCTTGGTAAATACATGAGGTAAGTAACAATTTATATGCATGAAAATGTTTGTTCACTTTGTTTCATAGCTTATTGACATATTGTGTTTTACATATTGGAACTTTATTATATATGCCTCAATCTTATTGATCACTATTATTTTCTTGCATCATTTGTATGCGGCTTTCATCTAAAGAAATCCATAAAGAAGATATTAGGTATTAGAAGAGATAAATTCGTTGTCTAATGTGTGAAATGCAGAAGTATTTACCTCCAGTATTTTTCTATGCACAATAACACTATCTCATACACCAAGTTGAGGAGATTGAATTGTGTGGACCTTGTACACACAAGATCAATGTGGATGGTGGAAAGGAATTTGAATCCATTGAAGGATTTTGTTAGAAAAAGAGCACGACCTGAGGGTTCTATTGTGTAGGGGTATATGGTATATCAATCCATGGTGTACATTAGTCAATATCTTCCAAATTTAGAAAAAATATCAATCTTCCTCGCATTTGGCATGCCAACTCCATCAACAAATTTGAAGGGGAGGTCTTGTTGGGGAAAGGTAGAACAAGGAAAGTGAAAGGTAATTAGATGGTGTAGATTTAATTTATTATACAATTATTTTTTCCATTTCTTATATATCTTACTCATCTAATTTTTATTATTCCATCAATATTGTAAGGTAAACTTAATTGCCTTTAATGATAACTAATTTACAATTCTTAATTGTTATTTTTCCATATAGTTGGGCGCATGTGGGATGCAGTACATTTATACATTGCAAACAATATTGATTGGATGGAGGAATGGATAGAACGATGTATAGAATTATATGGTACCTTATCATGGGAAGGGGTGAGTAAATTGATTAAAATAGTGTATCGTCATCAAGAAGAATATCCTGATGAACTTACACAAAGGGAAATTGATTTAGCATGTGGTTTAAAAGATAAAAAGGCAAGTATATTTTATACCCTGATCATTTTTTTCTTTTTTTCTCATCATATAAATGTATTTATTTTGTTTATTTCTTCTTATATATTTATTTACTGAGTCGGGGCATGATGCAATTGCTACACCACAAGGCTATGTTGTCCAATGGTTGTAAATTTCCCATCAAAAAGTTGGATGACAAGAAGAAAACATTTGACTGTGGGATAACTATAGTTTTTCAAGTCACTAATGTTATCTCTAGAAGTGACAAGCATCCAAGAGTATATGAAAATAGGTACTATGGTTATTTGGAAGATATAAATTAGTGTGACTTTAATTCCTTTAAAATAGTACTATTTGAGGTCAAATGGTATAGGCTACGAATGAATGAACGCTATCCTGAAAAAATTGTTATTGAGCATGCCAATGGATTTACCATGGTTAATACAAGGGAACTTGAATCGGGTTCAGAGTCTTATGTTCTTCCAAGTCAATGTGAGAATGTCTTTTACTCAGAGGTGCCGAGTAAATAATTTTGGTCATACATTGTTAGATATGATCCAAGAGGAAGACTGGTCAAGTATAATTCAGATGAAGAAGACAATGTTGAAGAAGAAGGTGATGTAGCTCAAGAGCAATTGGCCTCCACAGATGTGTCAGATGAAGAATTCGATCAAGAAGTTGATCATCCAAATGATGTAGCATGTGATTTTGTACTTAGTGATGATATTGATGATGAATATATAACCAAAAATGACGTTGATGATGATGTTGATATGAGCGACCCTTTCAACGATAGTGATTATGGACCAGATGATGATACATGTGAAGAATTTGATGATGATGATATTGATGATAAATAATATAAATCATCATCATCATGTCATCCTCATTAGAATAATTACAACCATCATCATCTGCATCTTTATGATCATCAATGGTATCATCATCATCACCACCAACACCATCATCATCATCATAATAATATTCTTATTTATGATCATCAATGGTATCATAATCATCATCATCATCATCATCACCATCACCACCATATTCATCATCGTCATCATCGAAATCATAATCAACCTCATCCTCATCCTTAGCCTCATCATCGTCAATGTTAGAATCATCATCATCATCAATGTTAACATCATCATCATCATTATCATCATGTTCATCTTCATGATCATCATCATGTTCATACTCATTAGAATAATAACAATCATCATCATCATGTCATCCTCATTAGAGTAATCGCAACCATCATCATATTTATCTTTATGATCATCAATGGTATCATCATCATCATCATCCTCATCATCACCATCATCATGTTCGTCTTCATAATCATTAGAATAATCACAATCATCATCGTCATCATCAACATGTTCATCCTAGCGACGATTTTCTGTGGGAAAAATGTTCACATGTACTAGTGATAGATGAGGACCATGACATAATTGATATGGAGATATATCCTAGGAACTATCACTACAACAAAATCCTATGATTAGTGTCTCTTTTAGCTTCCTTTTTAGCATCCACCATCACTTTTAGTGTATTTTTCATCAATTTTTGGACAAAGTGGATGCTTTTCCGTGGGATGGCGCTTTTAATGGCGTTATTTGCGACCCTTTTTAAAATTTGGTGCTATTTTGGATGCTAATTAGAATCCCAATTAGCATCCCAATTAGCATCCCAGTTAGCATCCCAATTAGCATCCCAATTAGCGTCCCAATTAGTGTCCCAATTAGCATCCCAATTAGAGTCCCAAATACCGTCCCAAATATCATCCCAATTAGCATCCTAATTAGCATCCCTTTTTAAAGTTGGCGCTATTTTGGACGATAATTAGCATCCCAATTAACGTCCCAATTAGTGTCCTAATTAGCATCACAATTATCATCCCAATTAGCATCCCAATTAACGTCCCAATTAACGTCCAAAAAAGATATCTTACTTGTATACTAAATGTTCCTTATTTAGGGCTCTTGTGGAGTAATTTGGCACCACGTATGACCCATAATTTTCACAGACAAAATTTATGTTTTAAGATCCCAATTTTTGGCCCTATAACAAGGTATGGATCTCAAGAATCATGTACATCCCATGAGTCCATTAGGTCATTGGTATCACCTCACAATCTAAGTTTTGGCCATAAACCTTGGCAAATACTATGCATACAATCCATAGTGTACTTAACAATATTAAAATGAGAATAATATCCTACATGCAAGACAAACATCCCATAGATCCTAGCTTGATGAAATACGTATAGACCATAATAACTATAAGAAAATGTTATGGACTAAAAATATGATCTTTTTACCTTGGACTAATCTATAAGAACATTATTATGCACCAAACTTGAAATGCCCAACATATCCCATTTACGTGACAAAGATATCAAATTTAGGGCCAATGCAATGTTAGGGCATAAGACCATCCATTTTTAGCATAAAAATTTCCCTATTCATGGTTAAGTCATTGAGACCCATCAATGCATAATTTACACATGTGGAAGAAATGGATCATTTATGTGTGCGGGTTAAGTATGACATTTATGTATTTGGGTTATGTATGTCACATGGGTTCAAAAATGCATCACAACAAAGCATTGGAGTTAAGTGTGCACAAGACACTATGGCATTAGTAAGGGTGTGTATTCATCATTCAACACCTTATCCCATTAGAGCTCTACAATTGAGGCACTCGAGCTAGGGAAACAATTACCTCTAGATCACAAGCTCATAGGAGGCAAGGATCACCTTTTTCTTGGAAACTCCATAGGCGACAAGGATACATTACCTTGTGGAAGTCACTATGTAGCCTATTGTAGGTTCCTGGGGCATTGTACTACATCATTTAAAAGGAGGAGGGTTTCTCATTCACTACTAAATATGGATCAATTTTCCCATGAAAGTTTGCCACGAAAAAAGTTAAAAACGTTGTTTTCGTGGAAAAATAGTTTTTTTTTTTGAAAAAAATTGAAAATGGCCCAGATGTTCGTCGCTATAATGATGAAGGTCCAATGTTAAGGCCGAAGTATCAATGTTAAGGGTGGTGCGAGGAGGAGTAATTTACAAAGTTACAATAGCGAATCCAACTGCTAAATAAGGACACTTCAACTAATTAATAGCACCTAAATAAGGACACTTCAACTAATTAATAGCATTTGACAAACTTATACATAGTGTTTAGTTCTTTGTTGGAGAGTCCACCAATTATCAATATCAGTTTGCTTGCACAATGTTCAAATTTCAACATAACATTTCAAATCCAATTCTTATTTTTAAGTAAATAAAACAAAACCTAATTACAAAATTATTTACAAACATTGATATTATTTTCACAAACAACCATACTATAAAAAAATATGAAATATATATGACCATTATCGAAACAATTACAAACAAAAATCTTTTTACAAAGGTTTACAAAGTTACAATAAAAAAATTCAACTCATAAATAAATTTATCAATATTTAACAAACTTATACATGGCGCTTTGTTGGAGACTCCAAATATTTTTGTGACATATCAATAACCATGTGTTTGTACATCATTAAAATTTTGGCATAGTAGTAAATCAAAATTATTATAATAAATTTATTTAATTATTAAAGTTTTTAATTATTAAAGTAGTTGTTGTACTTGTTATGACAATTTATGTTTTACTATGTGTAATCTTTTCAAGGTAACACATTTTAAGTATATTATTATCATTAAAATTAAAATAAAAAAGATAAAATGTAATGTTGGTTAAAAAAATTGCATGGTAATAAAATCAAAATGGTTTAAATAAATTTTTTTATTTATGAAAGTTTTTAATATATTATATATTAATAATTATATTGTTGATAATATGGTGATTTGAGAAATATTATGAAACCAAAATATGAAAAATATTTGTACATCTTGAAAGCACTTTAAATGCGAATGAGTCTATTATTAATCAAGGTTAAATTACTAAAAAAAAATTAAGTAATTATGTTTGGTTTGTTAAATTTCCTATATTACTAAAATTTAGAAAAGACATATTGCATATTCTATTTGTTATTGAGAAAGGTAACACACTCTCAATTCAAAGTGAAATTAGTAAATCTTAAAATCAATAAAAAACATTGGCTCTTTTTCACCATTTTGCACTAACTTATTTTGATTAATGACACTTACCATTAAAGTGATTGAGTGCCTACCTCAAATATTACAATTTTGTTTCATACCATATAAGACCTTTGGGGGCCTAATTTTGTCAAATACATTATGTAAACTGTTTATATAGTGTTAATGACAATATTTATTCTAAGATTGGTTAAAGGTCTTTATCACAAATTGTTGTAGGTCCTTTTCACAAAATCCACACTTATTGCATGCAATGTATATAGTGGACATATATATTTCACATCTTTTTTATATTATGGTTGTTTGTGAAAATAATATCAATGTTTGTAAATTTTTTTGTAATTAGGTCTTGTTTTATTTACTTAAAAATAAGAATTGGATTTGAAATGTTATGTTAAAATTTGAACATTGTGCAAGAAAAATGATATTGATAATTGGTGGAGTCTCCAACAAAGCACTAAGCACTATGTATAAGTTTTTCAAATGCTATTAATTAGTTGAAGTGTCCTTATTTAGGTGCTATTAATTAGTTGAAGTTTCCTTATTTAGGAGTTGGATTCTCTATTGTAACTATGTAAACTACTCCTCCTCGCTCCTATTGAATGCATCTATTGAATGCTCTTGCGACGAAAGCGTAACTATTGAATACATTTATGAGAACGTCACTATTAAGACAAGGTACCGTATTGAATTCATCTATGAAGAGGTATAGTAGTGAAATTTCTTTAGGTTCATACTCGAATGGGTATTTTAGGAGGGAGGGAACCTAAGACAAATAGTATTTATATAATTACACTTTCTCCTAATGTCCTTCACAATAACTATCCCATTCATACATTCACTAACTCAGATCTCATCTCCCATCAATTTCAGTGTTTGGAGAGCCCTTGTTTAGCTATTTACTCTTTCCCTAAGGTAGACCTTCTCTACCACTTATTGAGGAGAACTTGGAATATGTTTTCTTTTATTCTTACATCACTTAAGAAACATAAAATTTGGGTTAGTGAGTCAAGTTTCCTTTAGGGTGATTTTGTTACATCATTTATTTACTTTATTGGAGCACATGACACCCACTTTTAGTTTACAATACCTAGTCAAGATTATGCCCCCCCCCCTTGGTGAGTCAAGTTATCCTTCAAGTTCATATTATTCAATCCCTTCAGAGTTAAGTTCACCCTCATCCATATGTAGAGCACATATGTATTGAATATCTCCATCTAACAAAATGTTATGAACCAATGTGAATCCCAATTCCAATCCCAAGTCCAATCCTAATCCTAATCCTAATCTAAATAACAATGCCAATATGAATGCAAATTCCAATGTGACTAGCACATCAATGCTTCCTTCCATTCATGACCATTTTAAGTATTTATTATTTAAAAAGGCTTATCAATTATCCTCCAATTTAGAATTAATGTTGATGTTATTATCTTATTTCTCCATAACTGAGAGAAGCGATTTGATAGAATTGTACATATAACTAAAAAGGGGTTAATGGGGAATAACTCAACTCCTATATTTTATTGCAATTATTTCATTACCTCTATCAATACAATTTATTGTTTCCTATTACTTAGAAAGACCATACCCCAAGCTCGAGGAGACCACCGTTATTTCACACAGATTCCAGTAAGCAACTAAGAAATACAAGAAAATTGCACCCAAGATGCAAGGATAGGTCGTAGCCCCTGCTGCAAAATCTCAAAAGGGTTTAACCTCGCACCAATAAGAGGTTAGAAAAGGCCCCAATGACTAAGCTCGAAGGAAGAATGATTAGGATCCATTGGGCGCGCATGGGAGAGATCAACTGGGATAAGCACTGGTAGAACTTTTACCCCTGGGCACTTACAAGAGGGAAGTGGAGGCAGGAAATAAAAACCCTGCAGAAGGTCGGTATAATAAAATATATAAGCGCCCCTCAGGCCCACGCATTTTGATGGTTGGAAGGAAGAAACAACGAAAGTGATAATCAACGGGTACCATTATGGTAAGATTTGGCTCAACCAGCCAATTGCTATCACTGCTCAGCTCATCCGTTGAATCACCGGACTGCCACTCATAGGGGATCCCATTGAAGCTATCTATTTATAAACATAAGCCATAGTTCATATGAACATTTAGTGTGCTGCACCACATGATGAAAATATCATCCGTTCCTATCACCTTCTCCTTTTTGTAAAAGATATGAAGGTATGCCACCCACACAACTATAGAGTTTGGATTAGTCTCAATTTCTCATAATAAAAAATACAAATTTTTTTTCCTGCCATCTGATTTATCAATATTTCTGTCAATGTTCATTGAATCGATCGCTAACTCTAGCCAGCATTCTACGTCACCAAGTCCTCGAAAAATGTGTTTCTGTGTATCATCTGGTTTTCCAATTTCATTAGAAGTATATAAACAATTAGGAAGTCGACTGTTATTGCCAATCATCCTCTTTCTAATAGCTGCACTATGTAAACACGACATGACTGAAGGTAGAAGTCTTTGAATCGAAAATGGAATAGAGAAGGACTGGAAGAAACCCAATTTATGGAAATGTCAAGTGCCATGAGCTATCAGGTTACCCACCATAGGACTATCTGCTTTTAAAAGATGTGGCCCAATTCGATACACTGGCACTTTCAGTTCATAGCTACTAGTGCTATGATGCAACAAGATTTGTGACACTGCAGATTGCTCTACAATAGTTCTACAAGGAAAATTTGAAGACCCAATTGCCCCACTACATACTTGCAATTCTTTATTTCCATGAATTTTTAACTCGTGGTGTCCAAAAGAACCATCAATATCATCGTTATTGTACTTATTTAGTTGTTTAGAAACTTGAGAAGGAGTTAGGTTGTAGTCTTTAGCATGCTGGATGGACAATCCTCATTATTACAATTCCCACGATGCTCAAAATTACAAAGTGGCCAGAAGGGATTAATAAACATGACTGCACGTAATTAATTTGTGAGGCACTCCATTTGCACTAATGAGATCAGAGTAAATCCTATGTGACTTAAACATATCTAAAGGACTCTCATAAAGGACAATCTTTGTGACATGTTCTGGTGAAATATGCAAAATGGGCTGTGCCTTTTTCCCATAAGCATTTGCTAACATACCATGTGCAGTTGAGAGAACATCCTTTTGATAGTGGGATACAACCTTTAGTTCTGATGAGGATTTCCAAAACTCACCCTTGAGTGATTGACTAGTAGCTTCTTCAAAACAGTTTGTTATCACTGCCTTGATCTTTGTCTTAGAGGAGTTTTCTTCAAGGGTCTTTTGAGCAACACCTTGCCTTAAGGTAACACTATGTACACACTGTTGTGTGTAATATTGATCTTCCATATTACCCATACAAGAAGATACAGATCCACCTGGAACAGTTAAATTTGCAATAACTGCAAAATCAAACATCTCAAGCTATTCACATTTTGTGTTTCCACCAAAGTGACCTGATGTTGCATGTTCTTTATCATAATTTTTCCATATAGTATTTTATTTTTTGATGGCACAACCTTCATCCACACTACTCCCAGAATGAGATTTCTCCTCATTCATTTCTTGAAACTTATCCTTATTATACATCATGCTGGACAAAGGCATCATAAATCTATTAACATTGATATTTTGACACTCTATACTGCTAGCAAGGGAGTTGTCACTATGGAAAGTACTAGCACTGTATTTTTGCATTTCATTGTCAATTGTGTTACCGAAGTGTCGAGCAGTTGTTGTCTCCACAACCTCTCCAGGCATTGCACAAGGCCTTTCAGGTGATTGAGAAGGATGACAAGCAAATGGTTGTTGTTTTCCTGTTAATTGAATGACATATTCCTCATGATCATCATTCTGACTATGAAATGACTCTATACTTGTTTCTGCACCTCGACTTGCAGTGATCTCTTCTTTGGTTTTTTCTATTGGAGATAAAGAATTTGCAACCAGATGCTCCTTGGAAGCAAATGCACCATCAACACCATGCTCAAAATGTGGAAATTGTTTAACGAGTTCTCTCCTCTGAGGCAAACGGTTAGGTAGGTAGCAAGATATTCATGGTATCATTATAAGAACAATGAACAGAGTTGGCTTTTTCTCATCTGACAAAATTCACAAGATTCACCCGATAGCACACTATCATCCTATAAACACAAATAATGGGTTTATTGGACTTACAAAGGATGGAGTCCCAATGACAGAAACAAGATTCACCCAATAGCACACTATCGTCCTATAAATACAAACAATGAAGTATAATGAGATGAATGTGATTTTATTTCATTTAATATATTGTCTTTTCCTACATTTGTGGATAAGTTAACCCAAGATAATTGAGAATCTAGGTTAGGTTAGGGTTCTTTTAAGTTTTGTATTTGACTCTGAATTGCCCAACTATCTTTAAATACAGGTTCAAGGAGTTGAGAAAACGACCTAAATGAGCTAGCAAGGGGTATGCTCAAATTTTTGAAGATTATTATTCTAATTTAGATTTTTATCATCCTTGTAATTGTTTGTTATAGGGTTTGACAAAAAAAATTGTTGACAACAAGGGATCCTTTAAAGTGATAGAAGAGTCAGGAGGTTGATATCCTAAGATTGGTTTATTTTTTCCATGTAGATTATTTTTCATATTTCCATTAATGTATTTGATATCCACTCATATTGGTACTAAAAAGTGATTGCATATGCATGGATAGATCTAGCACTTCATAATCCAATCCTAAGCTCATTTCTCTTTTTCATCTTTTATGATATACTTGGATAAGTTTGTACAGTCTTGTAAACATTGTGGAAGTTTGGAGTCATTTCTGTTCTAAGTATTTATAGTGGCTTGAAAAATAAATGTCATCCCAAAGTGACTTATGATCCATAACCATAAATGTACATCACAAGTAACTCTCTTAAGTTTTTTCAAAGATTTAAAGGCTAGTGACTTAGTATCTCCACCCCCACTTATACAAAAAAGAAAATAAGTGATAGTGGTGACTCTCTCTTCAAACATAAAGTAGACATGGAAATACTTCGGTGGAGCAACTTGAAGCAAACGTAGTAAGAGTAGGGAAGAAGGTTGGATTGTTTTCCTAAGCAAATTAAAAATTAGCTTCAAATTGAGTTTGGATAATAATTCAAGCAACTAATAAAATCTAATGGTGCTGATCACTTTACTATCGATAACCATAGAAAAAGGAATGGCTATTACATAAGTTTACAAAATATCCAAACTAATCATATTATGGATGACAGGTTCCATGCAGATTAAGACAACCCATTTACCAATGAAACCAAGCAAGGGAAATTGTAACCAATTTTGATAAAATCTCCATTAAACTCATACAAGGGGCTTTGGCTAAAGCATTGGCACTTCCCACCATTTAGCCTTCTTTTGTATAATGGAGCTAAGACGAAGTTGCATACCTTAGAATACTCGTGCGTCTTGGGTGACCCATAGATCTTGAAAGTAAGAATGTAGAGTGTGAAGGATAGCTTCCATGTATGTTCAAAATAGGATAAATATGATTATGCACATATGTAGTCCATTAGATATGATGCCATATAGAAGGGGGCACCAAAGTGCGTGGGTGATTTAGCCTTGTAGATACATCGTACAAGGTTATTTCATATGGGGTCTACCTAAAAATTGAACACTGTCCCATTCTTTTGTACTTCATTAATGATTAGAATCGAACTTAATCATATGTGCTTGGTGCCCGGTCTCCCATACAAGTGGTTTATTAGCACCACCAGGTCTCTGAATTCTACTTGCATATTTTGGACCAAGTACACCTTACTCGAGGTAGTCTGGAATGGTTCAACCCTTAATGATGTCATGTAAACTATGCACCTTTTATATTATTGTAACCATTTGGGGATCGCTGACATTGTGCGAGGTGGTAACTTATAGATTGTCTGAAGAGTGGTGGCAATGAATTACATAATTTTTTTCCTGCTCTGCGACTTAAAGGTTCAGCTATCTACATTAGCATTCTCAATCATAGATTTTATTATGTCTTTGCATGGAAACAACTCCTCCTTGGCTACTACTTTGTGCAACTGGTAGATCTTGACATTTTAGTCTCTGTGGTTTTATCCTTGGTTTATCTATCTACCAGTGCTAGTTTGTGGCGATACAATGTCATTGTACATGTTGTAGAGAGAATAAGAAGTTGGTTTATAGGCAGTTCATAGAAATAACACCATGTCCTTGAACAAGTAATCTGGATCCAATCTTCACATTTATTCAATCATTCAAACACTTTAAACTTACCTATTAGATCATCCTTAATTTCAATGCCCAAAATTGATCTCACAACCCTTTTTAGAAGGAAGGTGCACACAAGTTGGTCTATATCGTGACACCTATATTAACTGTCACAACTGGTCCATGCGAAAATGGTAAACGCTCATTCCAACTGGTAAATGTCTGAAACCGACATTGCTCTTGCTGCTTTAATCCCACTACTGTAAGCATTTATCGCGAACATCCTTTTTCTACTAGAAGTTTGGAATTCAAGATTAGCGTCCAGTTACTATTGGCCTTGAAAAAAGGGAAAAAATGATAAATGTGGAGCCCAATTGTTTATGGTATAATATATTAAATGTTTAGTCCCACAGTTGATGGATATGGATAATGCAATGCTCCTATTGCATTGATTTGTCTTACAAATGTTGTCTATGTGATATTTGTTAATACATCCTATTTTCAACAATAAACTTTTGTTATTCATTGTTAAGAAAAACTAAGTTAGAGGTACTGTCTGTTTCATAATTTCAAATTCAATTATTTTGTGATTGGTTTTCACTTTTCAGTCTGGAGTAGCAAAGCATGAGGGTCTCTCTTGTCTTTGTGTGAGAAAAAGAAAGCCTTAAATTATAAAGTGAGTTCTAATTTTTTAAAATTCTAATTATTTCAGATGTTTATAATCTGCACATAATGCAATTATAGATAACACAGGAAAAGACAAAGGGATGGTTCTTGCAAGTGGTATGAACATAAATTTTATGGAACTAACTTACATCTTTTTTGTTATTAATTTATTCATCTACCTATAACCCCTTGTATCCACAAAGTACTCTTGCATTCGACTTTTCAAGGTATGATGAGCATATATGTGTGTGAGAAAGTCCTTATAGGGGCTTCTTAACTCGATGGAAATCCAAACACTCCAAACCAATAGCATGTTTCTTGCTAATTTTGCATAGACATATATCACATTCTAAAAGATGAAATCAAAATCCAACAAATATTCCTTTAACTGTTCCATTGAGCATGAATTCAGAAAAGTTGATGCATACAAAGAAGAGTATAAAACATCTTAAAAGATTTCTTATGCTTGTTTTCTTATGTTCCAACTTCCAAGTCGAACAACTACATCAAATTGACATCTTTACATTCTGCACCAAGTGGATATCACAAGTCTATGCTAACATAATAGGATGCCCAATTCCTTTTTATCTAGTCTAAAGATCACCTCTTTGCATTCAGTACACTTTGCAAGCATTTAATTTAAGGGTCGATATGTCCATACCATGGAAGTATTTTTTATCAACAATTGTAATTGTCACATGTGGTTAAGATGGTTTGAGCTTACGACCATTATTTCACTCTCTTTGGAATGTTTCAATTTGTAATAGTAGTATTCTATGTGTATAAGAAAAGCTGGTGTTCATAGAGTGTCAATGTAAATTGGGATGTCCACTTATTTTGGGAGTTATTATCTGATATTATGCATTTTTTTTCAGGAATCAAGTGGCACCACAAGATGGCAGATAGGAATATAAATGAAATCATAATTGTTGAAAGAGATCGAGGTGAATGTTCAGATGCAACAGTTGAGATAAAGGTTAAAACAATGGATTCACAGACTTACACTTTAAGAGTCGACAAGTGTGTAGGTATTTTTATTTCCTAGTCATCAATGCTTTTAATTTTATTTGGAGTTAAAAATGGATGATGTCACAATAATTCTGAAGTTGTTAGGCTCCAAATGCTTATACTTTTACAACTTTTATCATAGCATTCAAAAAATAAAAGTGCAAAGTGGAGGGAACATTACAATATTATATTTTTGTACTTATTTATTTCTGTATCTTACTTCAAGGTGTTCACCACATGATATCATTACATTTGCTCTATTGCTGAAAAGACATTATTTTTTTAATTTTTTAAATATTGTTCTTTTAAATCTGACTTGTCTTGTATAATGTGTTTTTATAATTTCTTTAGTCATCATCAATTGACTTTCAAGGTTTAATACCTCTGAAATTATGTTGCACCTGTGATCTATCTATCCTGAATCCCAATGTAAAATTTTGATCCTTCTCATGGCGAGATTCAAGTTTGCTATCAGTGTTCAACATGTGGGTTAGGGTTACTCTAAAAATAACAGATTTTTGTCCCCTAGGTTGGATTTCATTGTAAAACTAGTTCGCAATATTTTATATCTGGACACTAGAAGAAGAGAACCGAATGTTATTCTCTTTCAATTTCTTCTCTTTGGACCATAGTCACTAGATTCGGAATCATCAATAAATTGACATGGCAAAAGAATCAAAGTTTTGAATTGGATCAGGAAAAAATTAGCAAATATAAAATAAATATATACAAATATTTTGAATTAAACACACTTTTCATTGATATTTGAAATAGCCATGTCCATATATTACAAGATTTCGATAGTTCTTCAAAATTTCACAATGAATAGGTATCATCTATAATATGATGATAATCTTGATTCTCATCCGTAAGGTGAGTCCAGAATCTAGATAAAAATTTGTCTAAGTTAACCCTGCCCAGGTAGTCTCTTTGTGGATGATTTGGTCACTATCTCTTCACACCAGCAAGTAGAAAACACCTCCATCAAGCAAAAGAATGAGAAAAACACTGAAAATTGGGTTTAAAACCTTTTCCTAGGTGCAGACTTCCATAAATTGCTAGTCAAGGGTTAAGTCATGAGTTTGACTTGTGATGACTGAGTCAAATTGGTCAACCCAAGTCAAACTTAGAAAGTTTTGAATTGGATAATTTGACTGCACAGTCCAATTTAAATCAGAAAATCACAATTTGACTCACCATTCCTATGACTTTGGTCTGGACTCTTTGAAGCTACATTGTAGGGGAGCCCTGGCCTCTCACACTTTGTTCTCAAAGCATGCTCTAATAGGGAGTGTTCAGGAAGTGCCCTTAGGATTATGCTCTCAGGGTCTTTGAGGTGCTTCTGGGGTGCTCCCTGAATGATAACATAAAATTCTTAATGTATAAGGGTAGAAAGAGAAAATCCTTAAATTGTTTATATTATTATTAATTGTTTCAAGATGTTTGAGATGGGTTCCAACCTCATCAGACCTCATTTGAAGAAAATAACATCCCATCCAAAAATTTAAATTCAACAAAAATAACAGTTTTCAGCACTCCAGCAAACATAACTGCATCGAACCAAAGAGAAGTACACTAAACCATCAAAAGACACTAAATGCCACTATGCCCTTTTGCCACATGTCATCTTACTTAAGGAGCATTGATCTCCACAAATATAGGAACTGAGGAATCTCTAGATTTTCCTTTGAAGAACTTGCCACTAACATCATGCACTCAAAATGATGGTCAAGCAAGAGCCAAAGTTATATGGTTTCTTGTAGAACAACTGAAATATTGTAATTGGATATTGGAAAGGATAATAGCATGTTTTCCTTGCCATCTCATGTTTTGGATCTAATTTTACATGAATACAATACAACTTGTGAAATTGCTGCTGACAATGGTCTTGTTAGTATTTTGCTAGATA
This sequence comes from Pseudotsuga menziesii, assembly GCA_001517045.1. Lineage (NCBI taxonomy): Eukaryota > Viridiplantae > Streptophyta > Pinopsida > Pinales > Pinaceae > Pseudotsuga > Pseudotsuga menziesii. The sequence continues at coordinate 97,699 of LPNX011149712.1, forward strand.
TATTGTCTAGTTTTTACCTACATCCATAAAAAAGTGACAGCTTTCTAGATTTTAAGTATGTGATCCCCATGCTACTAGTTGTTGATAATTTTCCATCGTTGAAGCAAAAATTCGATTCTAATATTATGATATTTAAACAGTCCAAGAAAAAAAATGGTGATGTTGAGAATACTGAGAATTTGGACTCTAATCATCTAAATCATACAACACACATGTTGGTTGTTCCTAAAGGGTACATAACTACTGAAGAGTAGAAAAAAACTATTAACATGGTCTGCAACTTCATTCAGATGAATCTTACCTCAACTGTTGTACAAGCTCTTCTGCAACTATGTGCAAGGCTAAAAAGGGTGCATGCCATAACATTGAGTTTCCTTGAAAGAGGTGGATTGGTTTCTTTGCTCATCTTTCCTACTAGTTTCTTATTTTCAGGTTTTAAAAGTGTTGCATCAACTATTTTTTGTCATATTCTTGAGGATCCTCATATGCTTCAGGCAACTATGGAGTCAGAAATTTGACAAGATATTGTAGCTGCTTTAAATCAAAATATAAGTGGAAGGTTGAGTCCTCATACTTTTATCTCAAACTTAGCTCTTATTATCTCAAACTTAGCTTGGTTGAGTTGAAGGTGATTTTCTGTTTGATCCATTTCATGTGATGCCTATTGAAAAAGTTTTTGGGGAAAATCGATGATAGGGAAGTACTACCTCTATCTATAATCTTATAGGAAGGACTGATGATTGTGGAATGACATTTCAACATCCAATTCTCATTAGACCATCTACCCCATTTAGATCAGTTTTTCGTTGAGCAATATGTAATTTTTAAAATTTCTGGTTGTTGAACATCTGCTAGATTACAAATTGTTTTTCTTGGATTCGAAGTTTAGAAGTCATAGTTTAAGGACATATATAATGTAATGTGTCTATGATTGCAGAGAATGATAGGGTTATAGAAGAGAGTATTATTGAAAGTACTTCAGATCCATCCCATTTTGGATTATATTTACTGAAAACTTCGAAGTGGGAAACCAATAAATCGTTTGAGTAGCTGGGTTGATGATAGTCAGCAATTTAGAGGAATGAGTGGCACTACAATATAATTAGGAATTGAGGATAATTTTGTTTCTGAGTTATAGAGGGCTCAACTAGTTGATGACACTCGATTATATTAGGTCCATGATACCACCATATCACAGGAAAAATGTGATGCTACTACCTCACAAGCTATAGATGTTGGTACTGTAATGATAGAAACTTTACAATCATAGGAAAATGATATACATAGAACCAAGGATCTTAATCAATCCCATGTTGAAGATAATACAATCTTTCTTCCTTTGTTTACCATTAGATACTCAAATTTGTGTATTGATCATTTTTACGATTATAGAGAACTCTGTAAGTTAGGTTCCCAAATTCTTACAGGGTTCTAGCTCAATGGAAGAGCGCTTGCCTTACAAGCAGGAGGTTGTTGGTTCGATTCCTCCATGCCCTACCGATATTATAATATCGGTTAAAAACAATTAAATTAGTAAGCAAAAAATAAGAGATAGGTGACCAAACAAAATGACCAAAACTCGTATATAAAATTACTAAAAATGACTAAATTAGTGACCAAACATGAGAGATGTGAAACTAGGCATTAAAAAGGATGCAACATGTGGCGCTAATGATAAATCCAAACATGAAGTTTATATGGTAGCAAAATAAGACATTACTTTGGATGCAAGACATGGCCCTACATAGGAAGAAAAATATGGTGCAACAATAGAAGAAATAGTTGGCGTCATTTTGGTAGCAAAACATGATGCAAAAAAGGAAGCAAAAATTGGTGCAAATTTGGAAGCGAAAATTGACACATATTTGGAAGTAAAACATGGTGCAAAATGGGATGTTAAAGTGGTAGCAAAAATGGATGCAATATTGGATGCTAACATGGTGCTATTAAGGATGCAAATATGGTGCTAATGGGGGTGTCATTTAAGAAGCAAAAGCAGACTCTCACTAGGAAGCAAAATATGACGTTATTTTGGAAGAAAACCTTGACATTGTTTAGGAAGAAAAGTTGGACGCTATTCTGGAAGCAAACCTCGATGTTGTTTAGGAAGCAAAGTTGGACGCTATTCTGGAAGCAAAAAAAGAGATGCTATATTGGATTCCATAAAGGATTCTATTTAGGAAGCAAAAAAATATGTTTTTTGAGACGCTTTAAGTTTTTTCCATGACGCCTTCCATTTAGCGTCTAGTTTGACCACTCAATGTAAAAAATAAAATACACTAAAAAGGGACGCTAATTCCAGGATTTGTTGTAGTGTATGTTCATAATGCAGTATATTCATTTATGTGTGCATTAATGTGGTGGTGCAACTAAAGGGTTAAAAAAGGTAACAAGTTAGTAGTTATAGTAATTACCTAATACTAATTACCATCTTTATAACACCTAATCATTGATAAGACAGAACCTTGCAACCACTATACTTTTAATTTTGATAATCCATTATGACCCCTTTACTTCCATAGTTTTTCAACTCAACAATTGATAACTTGTTACTCCTAAAAATTATTAAGTTGTAAGTTATAGATCCTATAACCTAATACCCTTAATACTTGGAAAATGTTTATAAATCCTAATTCTTACACTTGTAAATACTATAATATCTAAAGCCTATACCTTATAAACACTATTTTCTAATGATTAACACATTTAATCCATAATTTGTAACAACCCACTCTACGATCTATTGAATAAGCCTAATTATTTAAAAAAATGGTTTCTATTTTAGAAGAAATTAAAAAAAAATAATAAGACAAGAAGAATTTCGTGTTCAATTTCCTATTTATCAAGGTTGCAATTAAATGAATTTTACAAATTTTTAGGATTTAAATATTTGTAAGAAATAAATTGTAGTATACAATGAATTCCATCTAATCTTATTGCGTCGAGAGGCGCTCTACAGCCCAGTATGGGGGATATCTTATAACGTTACGTAACGTTATTTTTATTAATAAAAAATATATTTTTTAATTATAGGCCAAAATAAATGTCGGCCAGGAAAAAAACCTAATATGGGGGAGATGTTGTAATCTTCCTACCTAACAAAACAATACAAAAGTAAAAATTTAATTATCCGTAAAAAAATATGGGTGAGGAAAAAAACACAATATGGGGGAGATGTTGTAATGTTTTTACTTAACAAAATAATAAAAAATGTTGGCCTTGCACATGGTTTTAAAACCATAAACCATGTACATGGTTTTAAAACCATGTGCACATGGTTTTAAACCTATGGTTTTTATGCACATGGTTTCAAACCATGTGCATAAAAACCATATGCATGGTTTTAAAACCATAGATTTAAAACCATGTGCAAGGCCTCCTAAACAACCCATCGTTTTATTGTGCATCGTTTAGGAGGGCCTTGCACATGGTTTTAAGACCATATGCAAGGCCTCCTAAACAACCCATGGTTGTAGGAGGGCCTTGCATATGGTTTTAAAACCATGTATGGGGAAATGTTGTAATGTTAGTTCATAACAAAATAAAAAAAATAATAAATATTATATGTGGGCCATTAATAATATTAAATATAAATAATAAAATATTATATGTGGACCTTAAATAAAAAGATGTGTATTTTGGTTTGAATCAAATCAATGGATACCTACGTAGAGATTTGATCCCTCTCGGCGCTTGATAGAGCCTATGATTTGGATCTACGCTGGTAACTTACTTATGCTAGTTGTCTCAAGTCTTCTTGATAGTGGACTTTATTCAGCATCCTCTGTGTGTCGCACTTCGAAATGGTCACCATATGACGCTCATATGACAATTTTTTTTCAAGAAAGGGTCTATTGACGATGATGTTCTCTATGATGACGATGATGGACATAAATACAATGATCATGATAATCCTACTGACTACATCGACAATGATAATTTCTCTATCTACATCATCATCATCATCATCATCATCATCATCACTAACGACGACAACGACGACGACGACAATGATGATGGTGATGATCATTGACGATGACAATGACAATGGCGATGCATATGATGATGATGATAATGATGAACATGATTATGATGACGATGATGATGATGATGATGATGATGATGATGATGATGAATATGGTGGTGATGGTGATGATGATGATGATCATAAGTATTTATGTCGTCAGTTTCATCATCATTGACATTTTCATTAAATTTTTAATATAGTACCTTGTATCCCAAACAGACATCTCTCATCTTAAGTTTAACCTAGTTGTTCTGGTACCTTGCCTCCATGTTGCTAGAATAAGTCCCTGGCCTAATCCTTCCCCGAAGGGGTGTAGTGGACTTATTGGATTTAAGGAAAGGTAATAAATCAAATTAAAAAAATAAACATTAAAATAATAATAAACATTGAAGTAATAATAAACATTAAAAATAATAAACACAAATAATAAACATAAATAATAAACTTAAAAAAAAATCATACAATTAAAACTATCCATCTTACCTTTCCCCTGACGCGACAAACAAAATTTACATCTTTCACTTACCTCACCCACGAACTAGGCTCGAGGTTGCAGAGGAGGTTTCAAGGTTGCAGAGGATATTTTTTAATTACCTCATCCATGAACTAGGCCAAAGGTCATTGAGGAGGTTCCAAGGTTGCATAGGATAAAAGATAATTAAACATGATAGCTTAATCATAACACTTAGCATAATTAAACATGATAGCTTAATCATAACACTTCAAAAAGATAATTAAACATGATAGCTTAATCATAACACTTAGCATAAAAGAGGAAATTATGATGAACACATATACATTTCACTCGTGAATATCTATTGAGAAAATTATTAGATGCATGTTAAACAAAGGCTTCAAACACATGTCTATAAACTAATGCATTTGCCAAAATTTTGAGCAAAACCATTGTAAAATATAATTAGTTCATAAGGCACTATTCTTGAAATATGTATTTAAATATAGTTAACACAATTATTCAAACATATTTTTGAACTTGATCTATAAACCTACTAAATCTCTATGTAAGGATGAAAAAATTTCATTAAGGAATCGAGAAAATTTCCTTGTAAGCAAGGAAAAAATGATAAATGAATTAAGTCTAAAGTTGCCATTATTATAACATATAACTATTGGATAAGTGGTTATGATGCAAAGAAAGGCCATTACCAAACTCATCAACTTGAGAAGATACTTATAGCTAAAAATACAAGTTATTAACTAAAGCCACACACTATATGGACAATATGAGAGCCATTTAAAACATTGTAACATATTCTTAGTAGAGTAAACCAACACCTTGATAATATAACGATCAATAAAAGTTTAAAATCTTGTAAAATGAACCTAAATATTGTTGGTAACTTGAACAACCTCTTCTAGGTTACCTTGAGCAACATGCTTCAAAATGTTCCTATCCAAATTCATAAGAGCCAAAAGGACATCAAAATAAGTGGGATCCTGCAGGGCAATGTTAAAAATAATTTAGTAAAAATATGGCATAAACCGATTCAGAATCTTAGAATGTTTAATATATCAATGTCAAGTAAAGATTAAATTAAAATCTTTGAGGACAATAGAGAAAAGAAAGAGTTGTCATAGTTTAGTAGAAATCCATTTGAAAAGCTAACAACAACAACAATGAAAAAGGAACATCTATTGCCCTTTTTATTTGTCATAGTTTATACATGAACACATATTGTATTTCCCTTCTAGATTATACCATACATAGATTGAATACTAGATGGATATGAGATTGTTCTATGAGACTAAAAAAATTGAAAAAAATACTTGTATTAAGTGATAATATTATCTATTGTAAATGTAAATTAACCTTTTTGACATATTTTACGCAAATTGAAAATTATGGAAGAGAAGTTATGTATGTAGTCTTAGTAAGAAAATACAGTGATTGTTGTGAAGCATCCTTGAAGTTGTGGCTTACACAATGTGCATTCTATTGTGTCATCTCCTATGTCGAAAATGCATGCCAAGCTATGCTCACATTTGCATGCTGTCTCTTGCGTGCAAGTTGTGGAATGACAAGAGTTCTATAGCATCGGTTGTTCAAATTTGTTGCAAAATATTTGAAATGGATGTGAGAAGACATTATTTGATTTCAAGAAATCCTGTATCCATATCACACGATGTATGAGTGTCAATTTTAGTTCATTGAAGGAAGAAGCAAATATGTGGAAGAACTATGGTTGGATTTAAAGACATGGTTAAATTAAAGAAATTTGAAAGTATATAGTTGGATCAATATGTGATTTTTAGTTTGTTGAAGGAAAAAATAGAAGTAGAAGAACTATTGCTAGACAAAGAAAAAACACAATTCTATTAAAGAATGTGGAAAATGGATAGTTGATTGAGTCTTTGATTAAACAAAAGAGAGAAAATGTTCCAATAGAGAAAATATTCCAAAGGTTCACCAAAAATATTTATCAAAATTTCATCTTCTTTCCTACTCTTCCTAATTGGCAAAAAATATTCGGTTGGAAAAATGAGGAAAGAACAATTTTTTTAACAATCAGTTTCAAATTTTTATTGATTCATTGGTAATTCTGATCCTCCATATATTGGATTTTTTTTGTAAGCAAGCACCCATGGAGTTTTGAACTGGTGACCTTACACAAGGAGTGCCTTAATAGTACACGTAGTCACTATGTATTCTATGCCCCTTGAGCCATATATTGGATTTTTATTATGTACATGCAATGGACATATATTAATAACATTTTATTTTCCAAGAAACACCCTCATAGAAAACACCTTGAGTACATCCCCATGATTCATGGATGGTAAACAAGGTATACTTTTGGCCCTGATTATATGGCTTAACCCAATGGGGACATCGAGTGAGTTCGTAAACATTCACATAGATAGTCAACTCGAAGACTTGATCCTGTGACGTCCCACTAGTAGCTCACAACACTCAACCAATCAAGTTAGCCCACTGGACTATATTAATCACACTATTATATTAATATGATGGATATTTACAATTTCTTAACCTTTTCTTATAGTTGATCTCAAAGATAATTTTTTCCATCCTTTAAATTTATCTACTTTTTTAAGTGGCTACCAAGACACATATGTCCTCTTTTTCTTATAGATAATTTTTGACAATTTTTTAATTTCATTTTTGGTTGATTGTTCAAATAATTATATTAACCTCAAGCATTAGACGCGGGATCTGTTTTGATGTATTTGTAACTTCATAATGTATTCACTTGTATATATTATATTGTACCCTGATGTTCCTATCGGGAGAATCATTTGTATTTCATTGTACCTTGATGTTCCTATCAGGAGAGTCATTAATATAATAAAGTCATGTAAATTCATAGATGGTAACCCTCCTTATTGGTCAAGGGTTAAATTCCCCACAGTTCTGGGGCACTAGGGTTGTTAGACTCTCCTAGAAAAGTCGACCCTGGTGAGTTAAAGTAAGTCGGTTCATTAGTACCCTAGTTGTGGTTACTCGAGCCTACATAACTGAGTTAGGATTACTCGAGCCTACATAACAGAGTAAAATATTAAGTGAACGAAAGAATATAAATAGAAGTGAGGATCTCCTCATTTCTACACAGACATACACTCACTCAACTAAGGCACATGAGTGAGAGAGGAAGTGCTTACACAAGTGAGAGAGAGATCAGCTGTCGAAGATCATCTTTATGTCTTTGGGTTTTACTGCTGCTATAGGTGCTCATTCTATCTCTGAGAAATTTGTGGGTTTTTCTCCTTTATGGTTTCCTCGAGGAAAATTCTTTGTGTCTCTTGTGATTATTTTTGTGCGTGTTATTCTTTCAGATAAGATGCTAAGATCACATTGCTTAAATGATAAAAATCTAACATGGTATCAGAGTTAACCTGAGAAGAAGACACTGCACAACTACAAAATATAGGGCTTCTTACTTTTGGGTCTCTCTCCACAATCCATTAGCAAAAGGATGCTAGTCTAACTCTCCATTGAAGGGCGCATCTTTCTGTCGAAGCAGAATTTGATCCCGGGCATTTTCAGTTTTTACTGCGGGAAATTAGGGATTTTTACGAAGAGGAATTTTTAGTGAGCCTGGAATAGGATTTATCTCCTCATAAAAATTGAATTTAGAGACCAAGGTCAAGATTTTTGGTTGGGTAAAACTCTGGGAAAGTCAAACCTTAGTTTGACCTCGGGCTTGAAAAACCCTAAAATATTAAAACGGGTAGTTGTGGTACATTCGCTATATCTCAGGATTGAAGAAGTCTCAAGGGCCGAAATTTTCACAAGCCGAATATTAAATCCTGATGTACCATGTGTAAAAATTGCAGCCTCAGATTCGCTATATTATTGGAGATATGTTTCCCCCAAATCAGGGTTCCAGCATCTTCCAGGATTCATCCCTAAACATGACACCTAGGGAGAATTGCTATATAGCGGGATGCAAAGGTCCAAATGAAATTTCATAAGATATTATAGATAGGGAACATACTATACGTTCTATGGTAAACGTTTCATACCCTGATGATGAAACAGGGACACATGGAAGTCCATACAAGTTCGCTATGCTAAACAGTCCTGAAATAAGTCACCTTGGGAAAGCTATTTGCCACGTAATTATAGTAAAAATACTTTGATAATACATTATGACCCCTTCAATTCCATCGTTTTTCAACTCAACAATTGATAACTTGTCACTCCTAAAAATTATTAAGTTGTAAGTTATAGATCCTATAACCTAATACCCTTAATACTTGAAAAATGTTTATAAATCCTAATTCTTACGCTTGTAAATACTATAATATCTAAATCCTATACTTTATAAACACTATTTTATAACCATTAACACATGTAATCCATAATTTGTAACAACCCACTCTACGATCTATTGAATAAGCCTAATTATTTAAAAAAATGGTTTCTATTTTAGAAGAAATTAAAAAAATAATAATAAGACAAGAACAATTTCGTGTTCAATTTCCTGTTTATCAAGGTTGCAATTAAATGAATTTTACAAATTTTTAGGATTTAAATATTTGTAAGAAATAAATTGTATTATACAATGAATTCCATCTAACCTTATTACTTACTTATGCTAGTTGTCTCAAGTCTTCTTGATAGTGGACTTTATTAAGCATCCTCTGTGTGTCAAACTTCGAAATGGTCACCATATTACACTCATATGACAATTTTTTTTCAAGAAAGGGTCTATTGACGATGATGTTCTCTATGATGACAATGATGGCCATAAAGACAATGATCATGATAATCCAACTTACTACATCGACAATGATAATTTCGCTATCAACATCATCATCATCATCACTAACGATGACGACAATGACGATGGTGATGATCATTGACGATGACAATGACAATGGAAATGCTTATGATGATGATGATGATGATGATAATGATGAAAATGATTATGATGATGATGATGATGATGATCAATATGGTGGTGATGGTGATGATGATAAGTATTGATTTCATCAATTTCATCATCATTGACATTGTCATTAAATTTTTAATATAGTACCTTGTATCCCAAACATACATCTCTCATCTTAAGTTTAACCTAGTTATTCTACTACCTTGCCTTTGTGTTGCTGGAATAAGTCCCTAGCTTAATCCTTCCCCAAAGGGGTGTAGTGGACTTATTGGATTCAAGGAAACTTAACAAATCAAATTAAAAATAAACATTAAAATAATAATAAACATTAAAGTAATAATAAACATTGAAGTAATAATAAACATTAAAATATTAATAAACATTAAAAATAATAAACACAAATAATAAACATAAATAATAAACTTAAAAAAAAACAAACAATTAAAACTATCCATCTTACCTTCCCCATGTCGCGACAAACAAAATTTACATCTTTCACTTACCTCACCCACGAACTAGGCCCGAGGTTGCACATGAGTTTTTTTAATTACCTCACCCACGAACTAGGCCGAAGGTCGCAGAGGAGGTTCCAAAGTTGCATAGGAGGTTTTTCACTTAACTCACCCAAGAACTAGGCCCGAGTTCATAGAGGAGGTTCCAAGGTTGCAAAGGAGGCATCTCTTGTTCGTTCAATGAACCCCTTCCTTGACACAACCAGAAAGCTAGCTTGTGAGCATGGAAAAACCCTTAAGCTGCACTAAATAAATTTCTTGTTTGAAACAATTTTTATAGTACAAGTTCTTCCTACAGGAAGATTTTTATTGGGTGGGCATTAGGATGCAACTCAATTTTAATGGTTTCTCATAATTGGGGGTTTTCTATCCTTAAGGCTATCCACGCCCTTCATCTCCAAAAGATACGTAGAGCGACATTGGCAGATTGAGGTCGAGACCCATAAACAAAGGTGAAGGTCACTAAGGCATCAAGAAAATCATAGGCTAAGGTAGCTTCAGGAACAACATCCAGTATAAGTATGTTTTTTTCCCATAGAGATGTATTCAGTAATTCAATTGCTTTCATTTAATCTATTAACTCGTTTTCTAGTCAAGGTTTTATTGATAGATACAATCAATACATTGTAGTCAGGGTTTTATTGATAGATACATCCAATAAATTGTAGTCATGGTTTTATTGATAGATACAATCAGGTTTTTCTCATATATGCCCTCCATCGATTGATTAGGATGGATGTTTTTACACAAAAAATACTTCACCTACTTCCCATAAACCCTACTACTACATACCCTGACAATCAACCCCTCTTATGTATCGATGATAGATATACAATGTGGATAGATACAATCAGAGTTTTATTGATAGAAACAGTCAAGGTTTTCTCCTATCCACCCTCCATCGATTAATTAGAATGGATGGTTTTATACAAAAAATACTTCACCTACTTCCTATAAACCCTGACAATCAACCCCGCTTATGGATAGTTGATAGATATACAATCTTGTCTTGCCTTGTAACGGTTTTCACGCCTCGTACTATCTGTCATGATACCGGTTGAGTTAGGTATGGGATGGTATGGTGCGGTTCGATGAGTAGGATAAATCATGACCAAGAGCTTATCTAGTGATGCATGGGCTTCTACTAGGATTTACAGTAAATCATAGGACGCATATTTCAGAAAAAAAGCATCAATTCATAGTGTTTTACACCATCTTAGATTCAAATCCTAGGCTCTATCAGGCGCTGAGAGGGATCAAATCTCCCAAGGTGCAAACCTCTTCTCACGTATTGCCAAGGATTACGATTTAAAGTTGAATGGACAATTAAAATTAAGTTAAAAAAATAATATATATTTTCTAAAAAGTTAGGTGATCTAGGAGAATTGAACCTTGGACCTCACACCCATTATCCCAACACCCTTACCACCATACCACAAGTACTTTTTATTACATGTAATAAAGAAATTATATATAAACTTTAAATATATGTTTATTTATATAAATATAAAATTTAAATTATATTTAAATTTTAATTTAAATATGTTAAAACTAAAACATTAAAAATTTTAAAAATAGTTTAAATTTAAATTATATTTTAATGCAAGCCTTCAAATTGAATGTAAATTATGATTTTGAAGCTATTTTATTATAAAGTTTTCATAGCTTAATTCTTATATTAATGATTTACCTTGAATTGTAAATAATGAAAAAAGTATTTACTATAATTTTGTGCATATATTCATTTGTAGAAACCATTTTTCATATAATTTTGTGCAAATATTCATTTGCGGAAAACATTTTTCCAATAACAAACTTTGTATGATTGATAATTTCAAAAGTTTCAAATCAATATCAGAGGTTATAGATTTTTATATCTTTTGGTAGAATATATACTTAATTTAAAATTAATATTTTAATTTCGATCAATTCCACTTGGCTAATTTCGAGTTCTCTCTCAAAAATAAGTTACTGCATCTTCCTTTTTTACATTCTAACATTAAAATTGAAAAAAAAAATATATATATTTTGATTAGTAAAATTGAAATTTTAGAAGAGGCAAACTACGAAGAAAAAATCCCACCAAGAAGCATATGAAATAAAATACAAAAAAATTGATGTAGAAAATTGTAAATATAATTACCCCTTCCTTGAAATGATTAAATGTAAATTATTTTCTGATTTTGAAGCTATTGAATTGTAAATAATGAAAAAGGAATCCAATATAATATTAGATGTTATAATTTTTTATATTTTTTTGGTAGAAGATATACCTAATTTAAAATTAATATTTTAATTTGGAACACTTCCAACTGACTAATTTGCTTTGTCAAAAACAAGTTACCGCATCTTTCTTTTTAACATTCTAACATTAAAATTGAATATATATCTATGTACACATACACACACACACATATATATTGATTAGTAAAATTGAAATTTTAACCTGGGAAAATTATGAGGAAAAAAGCAAAGTGGGAAGAAAGAATCCCAACAAGAAACACATGAAAGAAAATGTGAAAAATTGATGTAGAAAAAGTGTAAATATAATTAACCTAGGCATTCAAATGATTGAATGTAAATTATTTTATGAATTTGAAGCTATTTTATTATAAAATTTTCATAATTAGATAAGCTTAATTTTTATAATAATGATTTACCATAAATTGTAAATAATGAAAAATGAATTCACTATAATTTTGTGCAAATATTCATTTGCAGAAACCATTTTTCACTAACAAACTTTGAATGATTGATAATTTCAAAATTTTCAAATTAGTATCACATGTTATAAGTTTTTATATCTTTTGGTAGAAGATATACGTAATTTAAAATTAATATTTTAATTTCAATCACTTCCACCTTGCTAATTTCGAGTTCTTTGTCAAAAACAAGTTAGTGCATCTTCCCTTTTAACATTCTAACATTAAAATTGAAAAACAAAATATTTGATTCTTAAAATTGAAAGAAACACATGAAATGCGATAAATTGATGTAGAAAATCTGTAAAATTAATTTATTTTTAAAATTAGATTTTTCACGGCAACATTATTTTTTGCCAACTTAATATAGACAAAGGTTAAAAGATCTCCGTAGACAAACATTACAAGATATCCGTCATACAAGATTAGACAAACGTTACAATATCTCCCTCATATTAATAGCCGACATAATATAGACAAACGTTACAAGATCTCCACAAACGTTACAACATCTCTCGTGAATATTATTTTTGGCCAACATAATATGGACAAATGTTACATCCACAAATGTTACAAGATCTCCCCCATACTGGGTTGTAGAGCGCCTCTTGATGCAAAAACACATAAGCTACAAAATAGTCTGCACATATTTATTACAACTGATTTAGGGGAATAATTGATGTCTTGTTTCTTTTTGATATAGCTATCATTTGGGCAGTATTTAATTGTTACAAATGGATTGATGAAACTTATGAATAAAGAGAATTCTTTTTATTCCTATGTTAGGTAAAAATGAAGTTCAAATATTAATTTAAAACTAATAGAAGGATCCACACTAGCCATTCTTTGAGGTGTAAGTTGTTGAAAAAGTAGGAATACCAGTTCGTAAGAAAAGGCCTATGTTTGGTCTCGTCTCTTTGAAATTTTTATAAGGTTTTTCATTAAGTGGAATTTCCAAGGGGTTTTGAACTTTAACGACTTCCCACATCCCTTATTTGAAATGAAGGGTAGTACTGATCCTTGGTAGAACTTTGTAATGTAGCATGAATCCTTGATACAGGTCTGCTGATATGACTGAGGTTAACTACTAGAAACTACCTCAAAGTATTTCTTAGGTGTTTCCCTTCAATGTTGTTATGAATTTACTATTTAGGGTTATTTGGATTTCAACAACTTTGGGCTTGTTGCTTATATTTCAGTCTTGCTGTAGGATACCATAGGAGGGTGATTATTTCAAAGAGTTTCCTTAGAGGGCCTCTCCCCATGCCACAAAAGTGACCAAAACAAATCCTAAACAATTCTACTCTCTCATCACTTTCTTTGGTGCACTTATAAATTCCATATTTAGCGAGATTGTACCCTACTTCCTAAACTATCACCAAGGAACATTAGGGAAATATCTCATGGTGGAGGTAGACTACGTGTTAGGGATATTGTAGCTGATGTTATAAGGAAATCCAATTACATAAATCATTATCTCAACATTTGATATTGTTGCGACATTAATTATCAGATCAAGATTGTTGGAACATAGAGTCATTGTTGCCACCCATAATAGTCATAGTCATAAAGGAATGAATTTTACACCTATTACATGTTTCCATTGAAGGCTATAAGTATTCCATTGAAGGCTATAAGTATGAAATGAATGTCCCTTCAGGACTGCACATTAAATAATATACCTGAACATCCCAAGAATTCCTTGAACCTTCAGATATATACCTTAAATTCATGGTGTAAGCAAGGATGGCCTGAAATTACTTAGACTACCTATTATTCTAGGAGGGATGACCTTGAAATATTCTCCCATCATACCTACACCTTGAAGACGTCATATTATAACCCATGTCTTTGAAACATACTTTTCAAACTTCCTTTTTACCCACCCTATGAATCACACCCACGAATCAGGAACCGCTTGAAACTCTTCCTTTGGACCCTATGGCATCATACCTACTCCTTGGGACTAGCCTTGGGAAATCACACTTTTGTGGGACTATCCTAACCTATGCATCAGACCTAAACCTCATACTTACTGAATTTAATCAGCCCTATTACGAACCCTACCATCTGTGCGGTAGAGCGTAAGCGAATCTGGAGCACTACAAGTTATTTGAACCATACCATAAATAACTATAAGAAGCTAATAGAATATAAAGTATACCTAAGCTAATAAAAATACTATACTTAAGGGATGGGGTTCTTGCATGTAAAGAGTTGGTACAAGAGGATGGGGTTCCTAGCATGCCATCCATCCATACTAATGTTGTTTGATGTCTCTTCTAGGTCTAATGACTATTCTTCATCCACTCACTGACTCAATGCTCCTAGGTTTCATCCAAAAGCTCTCAAAATGCAGGATCTCATATTATCAAGATAGTCCAACTAGTCCAAATCTTGTAGGCAATGGAAAATCTAATGATTAGTGCAAGATTCCAAGTTAAAATAGGTATCCTTAAAGTTTGAGAATAAAACATGACTTCATACCAAGTTATATCTATATGAAAATATTCCAATATCCATGCAATATATACAATACAAACATTTTAAAGTTTTAAACAATGATTTCACTTAAATATGTGAAATGACTCTTTGATAGCTTGACAAAGATTAAATTCCTTGGTCTTGCTGGTCCTATGGGTGAAAGGGGTTGGTTATCCACCTTTATGGTACACATTGGTCTTATGGGTATGAGGGTTTCCTTATATTCTTATTGTCACCCCCTTGTAGGGATATCCCAAGCCCCTTGCGGGCATTATTGAAGCCCCTTGTAGGTGTTATTGTAAACACTGTGTTGGCATATTGTAAATACCATGCAGGAATATTGTAAACACTATGCGGGCATATTGTAAACATTGTGTGGGAATAATGTAAACGCTGTGATATTTCATGATGATATCATTGTTATTATATTGTGGCAGGGGGTACTCATAACACACCTACAACTTCTGGTCAGGTAAACGTGATTGTCATATTAACACTAAATTTTTTCTTCATTAATCACGTTTATTAGACATGGTTCAATTTTTTTTTTTCAATATGAAATTGTGTTGCTTCTTGTATTGTGGCAGGCTGACCGTGGGAAATCCCCAATGGTGTCCCATTTGGTAAATGTTATCCTAATAGTACTTAAACACGATTAAAGTAATTTTTATTATTGTTAAATGCACATTTTTTTTTCACGTAAATTTTTGTAATGATAAAAAAAATTAACTACTTTTATTGATTGATGTTTGTAGAGCGCACCACATCACAATGATGAGGTGGTCACTGAGGAAAATATCTTTTATTCAATTTACCCAATGGGAACTGTGAACAAGGATTTGAAAAATTCCAATCAAGAACTTCTTACACTGATAAAAATCAGATCCATGACTGAAGAAATCAAAGCAAGAATTGGTGACTTGAGGAAAACAATAGTACAGTACGGGGTAACTGGTATCTATGAAAGATTTTACGAACTATGACATATATTCATTTATGTTATTTTAGTTCTCTATTTTTGTAGGAATTTTTGGACACAAAACTTGTGTATCCAGTACAATATGTAGACGTCGGTATTGGTAGTAGAAATGGTTCAATGCAACATCAATATACCATACAAACAAGGCTATTTCAATCTCATGACCATCAATTCCTTTTATATGCTACGAACTCACTGGATGTTGGAGATTAGCAGGGCCCTTCACCCAATACTACTTCACAGGATGTTAGAGAGGAGAGCAACATCGAATGTGAAAGTTTCTATTCTGGATAAGTACGTGTGGTTAGCAAGGAATCATTTCTCATTACATTATTGGCAGACAAGGACTGTGTTCCAATCAAGATACCAAATATTGCAGGTATTATTTAATTAATTTAGTTTTTTTTTCAAGTAATTCAAAGCCACATACCTCATATTATTTTTAATTAATGATCATATTGTTTTTGCAGGAAATAATTTTTTTTATAAGAACCTGCATGAGAAGGTGTTGGATATTTTTGGGCCCAGCAGTCATACACGGTGGAATTCCCAAAATGAAAAATTGAAAGATGATTTGATGAACCACATGGTTAACTTGGTGATACCTTCAACAAAAAAGGTGTCACCGCAACAGTTGGATTAAATTTGAAATATGCCAGGGAAGATCATAGGGACAATTTGCAAATTAACACTAAGTATGAGCATCCTCCGATGGTTCTAGAGAAGGAGTGGAAGGTGCTCATGGATGATGCAAAGGAGAAGTCATTGAGAAAAAAAGGAAAGAATCAATCAATCGGTTCAACAAGGTATGTCACATATCATATTTTCAATGAAAAATGTTCAATATAATTTTTTACTTTTAAATATAATTAAGTTTTCATATATAACATATTTGAAACCTTTCATAGGATCCATGATACCTATAAAGTGACAAAGGCAAGGGTAGAAAAACATGGGAAACACAAATTGGGTTAGGGTGGATATACAAAACTAAGAGCACAAATTGTAAGAATCGAATGATAATTATTTGTAGCCAAATTTTTTGTAGCTGTAGAGAACGGATAATTTATTTATCACCGTAAAGAATAGATAATTTTTATGGTGTTATGTATTACAGGAAAATTCTTTTCAAGAAGTATCCACTGAAGAAGACTTGAGGCTCGACTTCAAGTATGGTTTTCAACATGTACTGGAACGTCAAAAAAGCTTGGGGACAACCCCAACTCCCAATTGATGCACACATAGGTAAATTAAACCATGTGTGCATGTTCAATTTGCTCACATTACTTTTGACTTGAATTCCATGTTATGTCAAATTTGTATATGTGATAACTTGAAACTTCTTAACCATTGGAAATATCTTAAAATGACAAATTGTTCTAATAAATGAATGGTTTCAAGCATACCCATACCAAATCTAATTAATATCCTTTTAGACATTAAAAATATTGAGTTGATAATCAAATCTTTTAGAAGACCTAATATGAGCATAATCCCTAAGAGGTTTCCATAGAGCTATTTCCATTCTGAACCTGAATTTGCTTTTAGGATTTGTAATGGACTTAGTGGATTTATGAATATTTTCTAGATTATTTGACTCATCATCAAATATATTCTATAACACTTTATCTAGACATTCAACTAGCCTAATTAAAAAATTGTGGTGAGCATCTTAGGAATGTAATTATCCATTCATATATTAATAAAAAATATGATTTTTCCTTTGGGAAAAAAAATCTAGATAATCAAAACATACTCCCACATCTCATTATTACAAGAATATTGGATAAATTGCACAAGTACATTACATTTACTACAAGGTCTAATAAGGTTGAATGTATAATCGACAAGACACTATGAATACAAGATTGACAACTATCACTTTCAAGATCAAGTCTTCATATTAACTACACCAATTGAACTCCATTGACGATTTCAAATCCACATGGTTGGCTCTCCATGTTGATAAATGAAAAATGATCAACTCACCCTTTCAAAGTCAATAAGGGATGATTCAAGTGGTCAACACCCTAACAACACTATTATTTTCCCTTCTTCCAACCATCTCCCTCCCATTTATAAACTATTACAATAATTATCTCAATATTGGTTTTTCCATCTTAACTAAATTTTATCTCTTGTTCTATGAGCTCACCATAATGCCTCCATCAATATAAGTTTACCATATTATGTTTGAATTGAAGCAATGTGTTAGTGAGAATGATGGACAATGTAGTGTGACTTGAGTGACCTTGGTGTTCTTGGCCTTATGTTTTTATAGACTTAGTCGTGTCAAACATATTGCCAAAACATTTGAGTTTCCTTATAATAATACCATCATTATAATGTACTTATGTCACATGCCCCAATTTGCAAAAACAATTTAATGTTATTTGAATAACATTGTGTTATATTTTATGTTAAGTTTGTAATTGATGACCAAGTGGGGTCAAGAATAATTAATGTAATTCAGAATATTTTATTTATAAATAAATAAATGATGAGACAATAGCTTAGGGAAGCTGTTAAAAGAGTGTTTACTGGTCACTTGGTGGAGAGTACACTGACAAGTGGCAGCATCCTCAAACTACTTCCAACTGTTGCAATTGGCGACTTCCCTATATTTGTGGTCAGGATTCCCCAAGAAAGTGGAATTGGAGCAGGTGGCTCATTAAATGAAAACTGACCCAGAATACCTAGGCATCTCTATAAAATTTCCCATTGAAGACAGTTGAGGCTGCTCATTATGGGAGGTGATCATTCAGGGTGAATGAATTTACTCATGAGAAATTTGATGGAGGGGATTACTGAAGTGAGTTTGAGGGGTTAACTGTTGAGACTGAAATTATTGTAGATATTAGGATGAAGTTCTTACTGTTGTGAGAACATTTGAATTACTAAGGTAATTGGACCGGTCAGGTGACAGAAGGTCTTAAGGACATATCCTTCACCCAGCAATCTACCAGGAGGACCAGGAACAGGCTTGGGGGTCCTGAGGAAGTGTAGTCTAAGCTTCCTCCAGGAGTTGGTTGGGAGGAACAACCTCCTTAAGCTATTGTCGCCTTATCATTGTCAGGTTCTATTTGTTTTCATGTTATTATATTTATTTACTGTCTTCAGTAAAATGGTTACTAGTTTTTAAATACAAGCATGTTAGTATTTAATTAGGGTTTATGAAGAAATAAGTAACTGTGTATTGTTGGACATAGTAATTTGCAGATTATGTTAGAAATAGTAGTAAATATGCAAAATGAGAAATAAATAGAATTATAATTCCATACTGTATTTTTCCATGCTTGGCTCAGGAAGTACTCTAGTACAGCTGGGTGTTTAGGTAGATATGATGATTCTTTTTACTCTAAATGAAAAATGTAGCTAAATTCTGCTCTAGTTTGCTTATGATTTATTCGGTAAAGAAGTAGTAAATACTGTATGTATTAAATATATTTACTTCAGATAAGAACTGAGCACAGGTATGTAAGAACATTTAGTAACCATATTACTTATAGAACTATTTTTAATACTAGTATTCTTTACAAAACACAAAACTTACAGTTTATTAAATAAGCATAGGTATAGTAAACAGACTATCATCTAGGGTTTAGGTTAAGATAATTTTCAAAACAATCTTATAACATTTGATTCCAGACAATATGTGTCTCTGATTTAAGACAGAAGGTTCTACTGTAACCTAAATAGAACCACCTAGGTTATTGAAAGATAAACGTATCCTATTCTCAAGTTTGCAATAATTACCCTAATCCTTCTTTTATGAGAATTAAAAACAGCTGTAAAAATCATTAAAGGAAAATTAAATAAACAGATCTAAGAAATTACCATGTAAAATTTATGCTATTATCGAACTGTAGGGTATATTTAAATATCACCCTTATGAGCTAGACAGAGTAATAATAGTACTCTTAACACAATAAAATTTACATAAATGCTTGCACTGTAAAATCATTAAATTGCATGATAAATAATTAAAATAATACAACAATAATTTGTTAAAACAAAATTGATTAAGAAGCAATGGCTTATAGCCTTAAAATTCAAATTCGAGGCTCAGGCCTGTTAAAAAATGAACTATACAAATTAAGTCTTATCGAACCGTAACCATACATCACAGAGAGGTAAAAACCCTTAATCCTTTTTACAATCTTGACTGATTAACAATCTTTTCTTATCTATTAAAAACTAGTTTAAAAACAAAATATAAACCAGACAGAGGTAGACAACCTCGTAGGGCTTAGAGTTGAGCTCTATAGAAAACAGTAAAAGAAGTTACATTGTTCAGGACATAAAGGCAAAGACGTAAATAAAAACCAGTTTCTGTCATGGATACCAGAGCCTTCATCATCCCTACACAAAGTACCCTCTAAGGGTTTAGAAACTTATACAGAAAAAAACAAACAAGCATTGAAACTTTAAGCTAACATGTAACGAAGGCCGTGCCTTTTCAACCGCAAGAACCAACTTCCAACAACCACAACAATGTGCAGGATGAAACCCTCATATGCAACCGGGGCTTACCATTTTTTGTATGCTCGAGTGAAAATGAAGGGTAAGATCGTTTTCACCTATAAAGCTGGAACCGGGAGAAGGACCTGCAAGTACCAATCCTTATCATTACAAATCCATTTAAAAATTTCTAAAACCCTTATAAGAAAATTAATGTAAAATCGATTTGAGGGTAAGTCTTTACCTGCTATAGTTTCGAGTTGAAGCTGAGGAGAAATGGACACCCTAGGTCGTATTGGCACCGTGCTGAAGGACAAGAAGAATTTGAGTCACTACTATGAAGGAAAAACAAGAAAATTGACTCAACCAAATGAAGGTATACTCTTGGTCGTAGCTTTGATTGTTTAGTTGCAGGTTCAAGACAAGCACAACCCTCGAGCCATGAAGAAAATCCAATATCCACTCTTGCTGTAAATACTTAAACCATTAGAAATACCAAAACCACTAACAACCTCTCTCAACAGTCACAGTGTAGAATATAGAAGTAAAATGCCAAACTCGAAGGTGGTTACAGGTCTCCAATGGCCGTGAGCTTTCAGCTCGACCAACAAGAAGGAGGAACCCTCGGTATGCAAAGCAATTGCGTAGGGTTTGGAGTTATAAGTCAACCCATGAGTGGATGAAACTTAACCATGTGTCTTTCCAAATAAACTCTCCATCGTGGGTAGAGTTCCATAGTCAGCGCTACAACCAAGTTATTTACAATCAAACCAATAATCATTAAAAACCATACATTGTTTATGATTTCCATAATTTTGATATTACCATGGTGTATTGATGCTAGGATATGGACTATATGTTATAACTTTGATACTTTGATTATGCTAGAAGTTATCCTTATTAATCAATCAAGTTGGATAGTTATGTGTAATAACTAGGTTTGGTAAAAAATTGTAAAAAGGACATACTATAACTTATAACCATAGTAAAAGAAGAGCTATGGACTCTTGGAATTATAGCCTTGAGTTATATTTTGAAGGAGTGATCGGTTAACTGAAGACCAATAACGTTAAAAAAATCCCAACAAAACTCTAACAACTTAATGTTGATTATATTTAAAAGCATAAGTAACTTGATCATTCATTGGGAGAAGGACGTTATAGAGTCCTGAAGTGAAGGTAGTTCCGAGCTATTTTCTCTCTATGAAATTTATGAATAACCATTATGGTAAACAAAAATAACAGTGTTCTTAGACCTTTAAAGTATAACATTCAGTCGTTTGGAGGAACTTTGGAAATTACTTGTTCTTGCAAAGTTTTAACCCATTCTTTTGTAGCTTGTGTGAACATCAGTACAAAGTTTTGATAATAAAATAATTTGAGACCAACATTACCTCCTTGAAGACAAGCAACATATTAAATTTTTTCTAAAACTAGCATCTTAATCATGCTAGGGAAGTAGCTTCTTGACGTGAATTTAAATAACACCCTACTGGATCTTACGCTTACCTTCTAAACCTGTAAGGAACTAGCAGTCCAATTGAGTTAGCTGAACGCTAAGTAAGCCCCAATATCATACAAGAATTCTTACCTACTTGACAAAAGTTAATCATCAGTATATCTAGCAGTAGCAAAATGCAAGTCCTTTTCTAACTCTGATAGAATTACAGCTGTTAAATCATTAATAGCACTAACACAGGTTTTTAAGATTACACCTATTAGTTCACAGGTTATTTTAAAGAAGCAATCCCATGTTCTTTTTTTTTTAAATTGTTTCATTTTCCGCTAACCATTAGCAGTTACTTAGCTGCGACTTTAGACATTTTATGTCACTTGAAAAATTTTAAATTTTTACGAATTTTTGAGTTATTACAACTTATGTAATCTATTCATGAATCATAACATTGAAAAATAATGTCTGTTTTGTTTTTTAGGGTGATATCAACAAAAGAAACGATTGTAGCGGTACCGAATAGGTACCACATGATGGTGGGGAGCTTCCTCATGTTAGTGGACAACATTCTAGCCACGATTCAGGTATGTATGCTATAAAACATAAATATTTATTATGATTTCAAATATATAATTGATGACATGTAGTAATAAATTTTCTTTTGTGAATGGAAAAGCATATACCTTCTCATGCTCAAATGGAAGAGGAACAAATGGAAGAGCCAATGAACACTCCAGTTGTCTCACCTAGTCAGCCAACATGTAAAGATAATTGTAATGATCTTAGAAATAATGAAATACACATCTCAATAACAACTAAACATTTATATCTATACAACTTTATTGGTTTTTGTAGATTATGCCCCTCTCCATCAACCTCCATGCCCTACTATTCGACATACCAGAAGTATGGTATGGGATAGCGTGCCCACATGATCAACAAAAAGAGAGGGAACACCAATTTCAACAAAAAATGACAAAGAATTAGATGTCCCCATCTTGGATTTTATGAAAAAAAGCAAAACACAAAAAAATGTAGTTGTATACATTTAATATTTGCATTTTTATAGTTGGTGCATACCTTATTTTTGATAATGTGTGATTGTTGAGGCCTGGAAAATCGTAGGCAACAACAGCAAGGGATCCTCCCCAGTAAATGTTCCCAACTAGCCTATTACTGTTTGGTATGGGGAATCCGTCTGGTTTACGGTCTAGCTACCATAGGTCAAGTAACAAAAATAAAAGGTTTTACTTGTTGCGGCCCGGTCCACCGTGTATCTTTTTTTAGTTTTTTAGTTTTAAGTATGAGATGCAAATGCCTATCTAAAATGCAGATTGATAGAGAATACGAGGAGTGGTCACAATGTGATGCGCATGTTCTTACCTCTCGTCTTACCTCTCTCGCATCTAAATCACACACAGCAAGAAAACTAAAAATAACTTAACTAAACTGTCCCTAGGGAGCGAGATTATCATTTAATGAGTAATACATTACTATTCATGCATTAAGAAAAATAACAGGTAGTTGTTCTTTATTTCAAAACAAATAAACATGAATAGATAGATGAACAACAAGATAGCTCATTGTTTATGAAAAGCATTCATTATTCATAGTGGAAATTCCATAAAATAAACTAGAGAGCATTCATACAAGAACATAGGTTCAACAAGTTAGAACGATCTCACAGTTAATGGACAAAAGCTGAAAACAAAATAGTTCCCCTTCAACAACATCCATTGCACAGCATTTGAACATTCCACCAAAGCTTTCTCCAACAGGCAAAATTGTAATTATCTATTGCAAAAGGAAATAGTTCTTCTTACAACATGTTCTCACAAGTCTAACTTGGAAAAAGTCCCTTTCTCTTATCAAACTCTCCTGTACTTGTACAAAAAGCAAAACTTTTGGGCTGACCCAAATGACTCTTGGG
Organism: Pseudotsuga menziesii; assembly: GCA_001517045.1. NCBI lineage: Eukaryota > Viridiplantae > Streptophyta > Pinopsida > Pinales > Pinaceae > Pseudotsuga > Pseudotsuga menziesii. The sequence goes on from LPNX011149712.1 coordinate 121,621, forward strand.
CTTCACCAACGTTTCAAATCCCAAAATTTGTCCTATAGTGAGTGCTCATACATTTTACAATATATTAAATTTAAAACAAAAACTAATAAAGCACTTCTAAGTAGACGACCCTGCTTGATCATTTAAGAACTTTTTCCACGCTTGGGCTTCCGCTGCTATGCTCTCAAATTCTGAAGGTTCAAGAAAACGAATGTTGATCTCATATTTTGTATCCTGGTTCCTAACCATCTCTATTCTTGATGGGATTAAGCGTAACTAATCCTCAAGTAACTGGACACTGACTGCTGAATGGACTATTGCATTCCTCAGGATCTGTTCATCCAGGACCTTGACTTGTTGTATCTTTTGCTCATCCTCCTGATACCTGCTCTGTAGCATTCCTGTGAACAGCTCATGCTTTGGTAATGCATCTAATATATGTTCAGCAGTAACTTGGCATATATTGTAGGTGATCAGAACCCTTCTACAATATTCAGTACAAGCTCCTCTTGTTTTCTTCACAGCCTTCTTGAACTCCTCTGCAGTGTTTATTGCAAACTCTAACAAGTCGTAGTCTTGCTTTAAGCTATGTTGATCTTTGGCTAGTAAATATGTAGGGATTTCTTCATTGGTTTCTATCCTTACTATTCTTCCAGTTAGGACTTCCAAAATGTCCTAAGAACTATCTACAAAATATGAGGTAGTCTCCAAAATTTCCTCCAATCTGTTATCTATCTACAAGATTTTAAATCTTTCATCTTCAATAGACACCTACAACTGGTGCATTCTTCTTCTTTGAGCCAGGACATGCTCCTTAAGAGGCCGAATATTAGTTTGTTTTTCACTAGAATCCTTTAGTGATGCTGTTAATGAAGCAATCTGTCCTTCAAAACATGCTGCCTCCACCTGAAATTGCTTTTCTTTCTCTTCCATGGTGACCCTCTATGCCTCCAACTCTTGTACTTTGGTCTGCAACTGGTCCTTTTCTGCACTAAGAGTTTCATATGCTATTTTGATGTCATCCTTTTCTGTCTTCAGCACCTGATATTCTTGTTGTAACCTCTGCAACTATGCTAGGTTATTCTGAGCATCCCTTTCATTCTTTTCTACTGAGACTTCCAAGGCCATCTTACTTGCCAGCAGAATTTGGAGTTCTGCCTTCGAAGCCCTTACTTCATTATGCATATCTTCAAATTTTATCTTTAACTTGTTACCTTCATCCATCTCCTTTCTAAGAGTGTCCTTTAATTGTGCTACATTTTTCCTTGATTTCTCAAGGTCTGTCATCAGTCTATCCACATTGTCTTCAGTGGCTTGGGTTAATGCCACTCCCGCTTTGGCTGTCAATCATGGATCTACATCTGTACCATGCACCAATGTCTTATCAGTAATCATTATTCCTGATTGTCTTCTTGTTTCAACTCTTTTCTTAGTTCTCTTGAAAATCCTCTTTCTCTCCTTGTCATAGAAGATGGTGCTAAAATATGGGAATTATTCTCCTTTCTTTTGCACAAAAGGTATTAGATTCAATTCAGAAAAAACAACTTGTCCTATATTGCTGCCAGAATTTGCAGTAGGCTCCTGGGAATCAGGATTATCTTTTCCCTGCCCCTGATATGTCTAATCCTATACTCCTTGAATGTCTGTTGGGTCAGTAGTTTGCTGGTATGTTGTAGATCTGGTCAGCCTCAGACCTTCAGCTTCATTTTGTTTCTTCTTCATCTCTTCATCTTCTTTCTTCTTTCTTTCTTCTTCTGTCTTGTTTTCCACTTCCTATGCATTCTTTGTTGCTTCCTCTGCAACTTTATTTCTTTCTTCTTCTTCATTCTTAACCCAACTCTCAGCCTCCTATGCTAGTCTCCTAACATCCTCTTCTCTTTTCTTGGCCTCCTCCTCTTCAGCTTTCTTCTACGCGGTTTGGCCCTTACCTCCCTTAATGGTGATCTTCTGTTTAAATATTCTCTTCAATGTAGTCATATTCCTTGCATTCCTGAAGATTTCTTCATCTTTGTCCCAAAATTTTGTATATTCAAAGTGAACATTTGCCTCTTTGCAATGTTCTGCAACTTTCTTTTGGGAGTCATTTATGTGGAAGTTCATCTCCCCAAAATGAAAGTGCTCCAATTCTTGTACAAATTCAGCAGTTAGTTTAACCTTTGAAAATTTGTAGCTTCCCACCCTGAAAGGTATGGCAGGATAGGCTGCCTTCTTGTGTTCAAACAGGAAGTGTCCTACACCATCTAGGTAAACTTGCCTGACTACTTCTTTATGCACCACATAATCAGTGGCATACTTGGGGAGCAAAGAAGGTGCCCTAGAGCAACCATACATCCTAATGTACATCCCCTCTTTAGTCAAATAATAATTTGCATGCTCCTCGATGACTTTAAATGCCTCCTCAGACATACAATTGCATTCTGTTAGGAAGATCAAAGTATACAAAGGCATAATAAAATGTTCACATATCTCTTTATAGTGGCTGTAATACTTGTGTGCCCAAAATATTTTGTATGCAATGTACACAGGGGTTCTATCCCTGTCCCAGATACATCTTAAGTCTGGAAATGGCTGGGTACACAATATACAGTCTATTCAGATGGAGCTCATATAGAACTTAGACTTCTTCTGAGACACCCCTCCCAGAGCTAAAGATATACAAGCTGAGAGGTTATTGTAGACAATATTAGCCCAGTTGAATACAGTCCCTTGGGTGGCCACATAGAAAATAATGGGAACCCAACTCAACTTGAAACTCTTACCATGGGCTCTCCCAAAAACTCTGTTCAACATCAATGCTATAAATCTATAAGGAGTCCTGAGAGTGGCTATGTCATACTCTCCTGATGGCTTAGTTCAAAATTTCTTCCCAAGTATCATCATCCTCTTCACTATTTCAACCAGGTCCAAGTTTATTTATTTCAATTAAGTATACTTGGGTAGGAGGTAGGTGATAAGCCAGTGAGACATAACCAGGACTGTAGGACACATAGCCCTGTTTGGTAGCATTGGATGAAATCATTGTGGTCACATCGGCCTTAGGTAGAATCCAACTGATCACCTCTGAGCATGGGAACAACTCAAGTCTTGTTGATACCTTCATAAGAGATGACTTCTCTATGTTGGCATATATGGTCAATTCTTCAAATCCAGCATCGGGCACATTTTGATTTGAAATCATTTGATATATTCACTCCACTTATAGTCTGGCTCTACCCCAGTGGTAGCTCTAGTATCCTCATAGATATATTCTACCTTAGTAATTATCTCCACATCAGGTTCTCCCCCAGCAACATGAGCCTTCTTCTTCTGTCTTTTAGACATATCTCCTTTGAAGAAGTTGCCCTGTCATAAACCAAAATGCATTTAGGCTATTTGAGATTTTAATCAGTATTCAAAGAATGAAGAAAAACTGTATAAACATTTACCTCTTCCATATTCACAACAAGTAAGCTATAAAAAAAATAATGCGAAATCGAGAATAACAAGCAAAAGATTTTGCAATCTAGGTCTGAAAAATTCTAAGTTCGTCTACAACTAAAACATAACCACGATTGACAATACATCGCCTAAACAGAAATTGCAATCCAATTCTTCGCCAAATCGAAACATCCCCATACAGTAAATGAAACGTGCAAAACAAAACCTCCGAGGTCCAGGAAAATAGGGCAAATGTCTACAATGGAGAGAACTGAAACTTCCCCCCTCCCCCAGACGGTCGAAGACAAACCCACAAAAAACCCATGCAAACAGCGTAACGCCTGTCTGCACCAGCTACCGAAACCTTCGGATCGGGTTCGAATCTTCATAACGGCTCAAAAAATAGGCTCAAGAAAACAGAATCCCCACTATAAATGCTATGAAACTGACTGCTACCTCACGTCGTAAGGATACACACTCCTCTTCAGACGACAAACTACCAAACGACGAGAAACTCTAACCAGAGGACAAACCCTAGGTCCCAAAATGACTCATAAACTCAAAAGAAAGGGGAAACCACGATTGGCCTACCTGGCAGACGAGTTGTGTAGTCGACAAGGAAATTTGAAATCTCCATGGAAACACCTCCCACGAACGAGATCCCGACAGCTAGGCATGGACGAGCAGTTCAACTCAATAGGGATAGAGTAAGCGTGAGTTCACAAAGATAAACAATAAAATAATAACCCGTCCCATATATATAGATCTTGGTGAAAAAAAAATCGGTGGGAAAACCTTCATCGGTGAGCGGAACAACTAAGGCATCTGGCAATTAGCCTGCTAAGGAGCCGCAATAGCGAGCGACGGACGGACTACAGGTTCTGTGGCACAATAAAAAACGATGAAATAAAACACTAAAACTTGCAGCATCGGACCTTGAACTCACTAGAGCATCAGATGGTTAGATCGCTAAAGAGCCGCAATGGTGGAAGCTACATGGAACAAAGGTTTCGCAGACCAGTAAACATCGGAGAAAACCAGAACAAACCATAGACGAAAATCAAAGGAACCATCGGCAAAAATAAAACAAACTATCGGCGAACAAAAAACAACATGTCCGAAAGTTAGTTCGCTCCGGAGCTGCAATGGCAGGAATCAAATAGACTATGGACTCCATGGAAACCAAGAACATCGGCGATCGGAACAACCAAAGACTAATCCAGCGAAAAAGAGCAAAATTAAAAACCCCGCGGGATCGACAAAAATAAGGGCTTCCGTCGTCGTGCTTGCAATTTGCCATCCGAAACAACGGCAAGACAAAGGACTGATGCTCCGACGGTGATGAAACAAAATTCCGATATTAAAATAAAATGAAAAGCACATCGATGAAAAACATATCTTTAGATCGGGTCATTCATAAGTAAGCTTCCGCAACGGCGGGTGCGTAGATGAATATGGCCCCGATTCACAGTTCGATAAGGTTCCGACAATGAAAAAGGAAATCATCCATAAGTCAAAGCATCAAGTTCAAGTCATCAGCATCAGCAAATAAAGATAGTCATTCAACAATTTAACTCAATTTAACCTCAAAGAGTAGCAAAGGAACAACAAAGCTCAGTAATCCAAAACAGATCCATGCAAGATAAAATTTACAAGGAGGGTCCAAAATTTTAATTTTTTTTGGGAAAACGTTGCATGCCCTCTCCATCAACCTCCATGCCCTACTATTTGACATACCAGAAGTATGGTACGGGATAGCATGCCCACACAATCAACATAAAGAGAGGGAACACCAATTTCAACGAAAAATGACAACGGATTAGATGTCCCCATCTTGGATTTTATGAAAAAAAGCAAAACACAAAAAAATGTAGTTGTATACATTTAATATTTGCATTTTTATAGTTGGTGCATACCTTATTTTTGATAATGTGTGTCATATTTCGAGGACTATGGTTATCCTCAAGGGGATGGCTAACCCTTCCTGAGTTAACCTGAGGAAAATGAGATGACCACATGAGATTCCTTATCCAGTGATGATGATTATGAGCTTCCATTCTTTGCATGAGACACATGAGATGTATTACCACATACAATTGAGAAGGCTGAGTAACCTACCCTAATGTTGACTTGATGTGCATGAGCCCAGTATGATGTCATGTTGCGTTGACTTGCATGTGATGTTTATCCTTGCAGTGACTCATGATGGACCCTTGCATGGTAATGTTGAGCTATAAAACCCTTAAATGTTGACATCCAACTTGTTGATGACTAGTGTGACCCCTTAGGGGGATGTCCACTCTTGCGTTGACCGTAAGATCCCTTAGGTGCCATCCACCATAGAAATACCATATGTGAATTTTTTGTCATTTTTTTATTATGAGTTGGTTGTACTACTGTGCTACTACTGTTTTTGATTTGTGAGGGTTGGATGATCTATTTTTGGATCTTTTCTGGTTATGGGTTCTCTCCTTTCACAAGTATGTTTGTCTAGTTGAGTCTCATGCAAGTAACCTAACACTAAGATGTTGAATTTTGTTCAGAAGCATTTTTTCAAGGATAAGGGAGCTCTTCCCTAACATCCTATGTTGAGTTTATAATTGGTTCATATATTATATATCATGCTAAAGTTATATATTGTTGTATTTTATTAACAACTTGGATATGATATAGATCGCTATTGTTATTACTGTTATTGTTTTACGTACTTTAATGATTATTGTAACTCATTGTTTCTGGGACATGCTGGACATGAAGGATTTGAGGATATGAAGGTATTGAGGGCATATTGGGTCACCATCCAACGCTTCATTGTTTAATTATTTTACAACAGTAGATCTAGTGTGTTTTATTTCCTTTTATCAAATATCAAGATCAAGTCTATTTGGCTGGAAGGTGTAGCAGCATGTGCAAGTCTGTTCAGGTGGAGAAATGATCTCGTTTACGGTTTTATACATCTATAATCTTCAACCCAAGCATCGTTAGACCTGCATCAAATCCTTTTCGAGCTTATACCTTCCTTTTCCCTCTATTTCACCTTAAAAAAAGAGGTTAATCAACTCACAAAAGAAAGCTGGTAAATTAACCCTAGTTAGTTTGCTTTCCTTTGTTAATTTGTTGTTCTTTCCTATTTGTTTTTTTATCCCTAATTGAATTACCTTAATTAATATAAAACCCTAGATACCCTAATCAACTTCAAAACCTTAATTAATCTAATGGCATTCTCTTCTTAACTTTTATTCCTATCCTCCCCTCCCAAGGTTTATCAGTTTTTCCCCAAAATGGAGTGGTGACTCCACTCTCTCCTTCCTATTATGGTAGTGTGGTGCCTCTCTCTAACTGTAACACTACAAAAGCTATGTAATGTTAAATTGTATTTGGATTAAATGAGTGAAAATTAGTAAGGCTCCATTGTGTTAGTTTATTTCATTATTTAATGCCTACAATATAAGTTGTAATAAAGGGCAATATGCCCATGCATTTTATTAAAGAAAGAAAGCGCATGGTTGCTTAGAAGGGATAATGGGGGGCATGTTTCACAAGTGGTAAAAAGGAAAAATGGAAAAAAGGTAAGTGAAGTGAATGTGCTTGTGGGAAGGAAGGGTTGCCTATCAATTGATTGAGTTGCGAATTCTTTGTGCTTGTGTAGGATCAAGTGGGGTGCTTTGACTTGTTAGTTGTTACTTGTTCTTTCCCAGTTTGTGAGGGTTTGGATGTTTTGATGAGTGTTTTTTTTTCTCAGCAATTGTTTGGGGTTTGGGATGAGTGAGAGAGCCTCCCTTGTCACACTTAGACCCACATGGGGGTGGATTTGTAAAGTGCGAGCCTATGGATGGGTGGAAAAAATCTAGAGGAGAATCATTCTGCAAATTTGATCCCAAATTAAGTATTTGCTCATTTGTTGTTTATGCGGATGAACCCTTATTTCCATATTCCTCTTTATTTCCATAAGACATCATCCAAGCTGTTTTTGGTGTACATCCTGTTACTACCTATAATTCATGGGTGTCCACCAAGGAGTTCTAAATATTTCTGGGCATAAAAGAAACCTGTAGCAACATTCTAGGCATTAATTTCTCAAATATCAGGAGCCCAATGTGTGTGAAATAACAACAACAAGTCTGATTCCTCAAGTATGGAAAAAACCTAGGTGTGAAAGCAACCTTAGTTCTCCATGATTGTGTATCTAATCAGAAATGAAGAGCATCATTTTTAAATATGGGTTAATTTCAACATTAATAGGCCCAATTCATAATTCTGGGTTGAATTCAAGGATTAATTTCCAATTCCGAGCACCCATGTAACAATGTGTGAACCTTTTGTGCATAATGGGAGCATTTCTGATTCGTAACAAACATTAAAACACCTTGAATCAACAATACAACATAGGCATATCCCAATCTAGGAAACTAAGGCAGCCTATGTTAACTTCTTGTACATGTAAGAGAAGCAATAAATCCACATATCAAAGTGAGCATGTGTCTAAATATGCATTGCTTAGCCTTCAACCTCTTTCACAAAAATAGAGAATTTCCTTCATCCAAGGCTGTAATTACTTATTATATAGTCTTTTGGTTAACAAAACATTCCATTTATAAAATGTCCAAACTTTCAAAACACCTTTACTAGAAAAAGGAAAAAGAGTTTCCAAATATTAAGATCTCCAACCTTGATTACTCATTTCAAAATGGTTTAGGAAATTTGAATTCTCTGAAGATATGGGAGAAAGAGATAGCATGAAATCAAGATTTGGCCTCTATAAATCTATTCATAAGAGAAAATAGATCCAAATTGGTAGTTTGAAAAGTTTTATATATATAAAAGTATTCTTTGAAGTTATATGTTTTGGCATCCCAGAAGGTGATTTTGTGAGGGTCGATTCATATCTTGGAGCATAGTGTTTAGTCCTTTTATGCCATCCAATGGAGATGCTACCATTAGGAGACATTATGAATATATCCCATTTAACAAAAAACCCAGTGTTAAAACTTAATTTATTGACCGTTGAGCATGATAATGGCATTTATTCTAGGCTGGGAATGGTTCAAACTTCAAATTCTGAGGTAGCATAACATAAAGATGAAATATTTCACTTGCTAAGTTGTATGAGGTAGGAAAATAGAGGTAAGATATGATAGAAGGATGCCATTGAAATTAGGAGATTTGGGTTGGATGGATGTTTCTCAATACTTTAAGGATGCATGTGTGCCATTTTCTCATTTTTCTTCCTGATAATGTTTCTCAAGACTTAAATAAATCCTATACTAATAAGACGTAATAGGCTATGTGCTTGAAATATATATGCTATCCTATACAGTTTTGAGGAGGAAATCAATTTTGAGGAGAAAATTTAGTCTCTAATACCCATTGCATACCAACATCATTGTAATAGCCTAGAGGTATGCCTAGATTTGAAGTAAAATCTTTGTTGCGAATTCTAGGGTAAAATAACTAGTATCAAAAAACTCACCAACCTCCATATGCTACCCACCAACATTGAATTCTGAGACTTTGTGGAGCTTGCATGGAAACTTATATAGACCTATATAGAAGATATACACTATGCACACCTTCTAAAGACAAGTGTCTCTCTTCTCTGGTGGTGCACCCCTTCTGAAATGTGGTCTCTATCACCATTATCTATAGTTGACCTACTAGTATTTGGCACCATTGGTGAAACTGCTAGATGCACCAAGTTCCTTATTAGTCGAGTGCATGGGAACACCTTGTGGTAGAAATCTACATTTGTGAGATATTAATTTTCATCGATTATGAAGGTATATGTGAGACAAATTAAATATCTTGAGATGAACAGACCAACAAGGTTTCAGGGGGAGCAATTAGTCTACATATTGGTAGGGGGGGGCAGTATGGTTAGATAAAGAAAAGAAAATAAAGTGAAGCAACATTGTGATGTTTTCATTAATGCATGCTTACCTTTTATGAATTTACTAGATTCCTATTGATACATTCTCTATGTGGGCATGTCCTTAGATGTCATGGGAATTTTAATGATAAAGTTAAACACTTGATAGGTACAACTAAAGTAAAGCTGTTATGGGAAGCCTAAGCTTATAAAGATATTGTTCAACTATATTGTAATGCCACTTGGATAGAGATGAATTTCCATAAGTCCTTGATTTGTTTCAATTGTATGCTTGATCATGGCATCATAGGTGCACTAAAAATGCCCGCAACTAGTTAAAGATGCCCACATTTAAGTTGCAGAATAAATTTACATCAATTCTCCAAATTTGATAAGCAATTGATTTGGAAAAATCTTCGCAACCTATTGAAAAATTCCTGCATCCAGTTTAAAAATTCCCGTTGGATAGATAAAATGCCTGCACTACCTTATAAAATGCCTACATGCCTCAAACATATGCATGCAAGTCTAGACAAATTCCCACAAAAATGCACAAAAAACTGAATATGGTTAGATAAAGAAAATGAAATAAAGTGAAGTAGCATTGTGATCTTATCACTGATGCATGCTTACCTTTTATGAATTTACTAGATGATTGTTGATACATTCATTATGTGAGCATGTCCTTACATGTCACGGGAATAAAGTCTTCATGTGTGGGATCTTACATTCTTATGCGGGCATGTCCTTACATTTCACGGGCATTTCAATGATCTCTTGGCATTTCAACACCTCATGCAGGCATCTATCCACCTCTATTTCATGCATTTTGGGGTTCAACGAGAATTTATCTATTACCCCATGGGCATGTTTAACTAGATGCGGTTATTTTAGCTTAGTATTGCATGCATGATGCAATACTTGCATGCAATTTCCATTAAGTGTAGGATTTAAATGTCTTCAAAATCTTTCACTAACTCAGAGTTATACTTGGAAGCAGGGTTGATAGGGGTAGCAATATGGTTAGATAAATAAAATGAAATAAATTGAAGCAACATTGTGATGTTGTCATTGATACATGCTTACCTTTTATGAATTTACTAGATGAGTCTTGATTCATTATGCGACCATGTCCTTACATGTTACGAGCATATAGTATTCATGTGTGGGTGTTTGCATACTTATGCGAGCATGTCCTTACATGTCATGTAAATTTCAATGATCTGCTAGCATTTCAACACCTCATGTGGGCATCTTTACACCTCTATTTCATGCATTTTGGGGTTCAACAAGCATTTATCTATTACCCTATGGGCATGTTTAACTAGCTGCGGGGATTTTATCTTAGTTTTGCATGCATAATGCAATACTTGCAGGAATTATGTCCATTAAGTGTGAGATTTAAATGTCTTCAAAATATTTCACTAACTTTGAGTTATACCTGGAAGTAGGGTTGATAGGGGTAGTAATATGGTTAGATAAAGAAAAGGAAATAAAGTGAAGCAACATTGTGATGTTTTCATTGGTGCATGCTTAACTTTTATGAATTTACTAGATGGTTGTTGATACATTAATTATGTGGGCATGTCCTTACATGTCATAGGCATATAGTCTTCATGCATGGGTTATTGAATACTTATGCGGGTATTCCCTTACTTATCGCAGGAATTTCAATGATCTATTGGAATTTCAACACCTCCTATGAGCATCTTTCCACCTCTATTTCATGCATTTTGGGGTTCAACAGGAATTTATCTGTTACCCTATGGGCATGTTTAACTAGCTGTAGGAATTTTATCTTAGTCTTGCATGCATAATTCCATACTTGTGGGAATTATGTCCATTAAGTGTAGGCTTTAAATTTCTTCAAAAGCTTTCACTAACTCAGAGTTATACCTGGAAGTGGGGCTGATAGGAAGTAGGTGAAGTATTTTTCGTATAAAACCATCCATCTTAATCAATCCATGGAGGGAATATAGGAGAAAAAACTGGCAGTCAATAAAACCCTGACTACAATTTATGGAGGGAATATAGGAGCAAATCTTATACACGCAAATCATTATATCTTCTGCTAGAAAATGAGTTAATGGATTAAATGAAAGTAGTTGACTTACCAAAGAAATATCTCTGGGAAAAAAATATACTTATACTAGATCTACTATTGGTTTTTAACCACCTGGTACTGAAGCTTCCTTAGCCTATTCTTTTCCTCATGCCTTAGTGAACTTCACCTTTGCTTATGGGTCTCGATCTCAATTTGGAAATGTCCCTCTGCGTAGCTTTTGGAGATGAAGGGGGTGGAAAACCCCTAAAGTCGGGATACCATTAAAATTGACCTGAAGCTCTCCGCTGACCCAATAAAAAGTGACCTTTAGGAAGAACCCATATTGTAAAAATTGATTCAAATAAGAAAGTGATCTGTGTCTGGTGCAACTTAAGGGTTTTGCCATGCTCACAAGCTATCTTTCTGGTTGTGTCAAGGAAGGGGTTCGCTGAAAGAACTAGATTTGCCTCCTTTGCAACCTTGGAACCTCCTCTCCAACCTCATTCCTAGTTCATGGGTGAGGTAAGTGAAATATGTATATTTTCTTTATCACGATGGAGGGGAGGTAGCATTGATAGTTTTAAAAGTTTGTTATTTTTTTAATGTTTATTAATATTTTAATGTTTATTATTAATTTAATGTTTATTATTAATTTAATGTTTATTATTATTACGATGATGATGATGCTATTGATAGACAAATTATCATTTTCACTGTAGTCAGCAGGATTATCATGATCATTGTCTTTGTGGCCATCATCGTCATCATAGAGAACATCATCGTCAATAGACCCTTTCTTGAAAAATATTTGTCATATAAGTGTAATATGGAGACCATTTCAAATTTTGACACACAAAGTATGCTTAGTAAATATAATCTCATGGTTCTTCTTTCCTAATACATTGTCAAAGGCCATACTACAACATGAAAAACCAAAATAGTGGGTGAAGGTATGAAGGTATTGTGAACTAAGGTGGTTTCTTTTTGTTTTTAGGAGCTATGAGTATGGGAGGAATTTCTTTTCCGTGTCTGGGGATACATCCACTATCAAGAAGAATTTCAACACATTTAGAGTGAACACAATATGAGTGTTGATGTTTTATCCAAGGAAGCAATTTCTCTCGAGATGGGAAAACTCTCCTATATTGAGATTTTGGATGGTGAGTATTTTGGGAGAGATACCATCCTATTCTTTTAAGTTATGTTATTCAAGACACTTTTCATGGATTACTCATCTCTCTTAGAAAATATTCAAGTTTTTTTGAGCCTTTGACTATGATCTACTGATTGCTCCTTTTGATGAGCTGTTTTCATGGCATATAAATGCCTTAGTTTTGGGGGATTTTCACTTTACCCCCTAGGTGCTTCCTTGGATAAGCATTCAGGGATCATTAGGTGCTTCTTTGGACTATGTGGAATGTATTTATGGTGATGGATTGTGGCTTGATTTTGTACACCATTTGATGATGGGATGTAGGATAATTTTTTGACATAGATTGGGTACTTTGTATTGACATAAGTATAAGATATAAGATATTTTGAAATTATTAAAACCAATTGAAAATTTAGTTTTGAAGTTATAGAAAGTGATTGTTGTTTTTACCAGTTTGGCTTCCACAATAAATTTTTGTTCTTTGTATCTTGTTGATTCAGTTTGTTATTTATTATTTTAAAAGTGGTTAAAATTGTGGAAAATGTAACAATACTGAGTCACCCCCCCTTTAAGTATTGTCCAACATTGTATAATTTTAATGATTATGGTTATTAATGTTTTTGTTTTCACTACTTTAATAATTTATAATGCAACTCTCTGTTTGATAGTACTTTTCTAATTAAAACAATTAATATACCTATATTTGTGATTTTTACAATTTATATGTGAAATGTTTGTTCACTTTTGTTGCATAACTTATATTTGAATATGTGTGACGGATTCCAAGGACTATGGTTATCGTCAAGGGGCTCGACACCCCTTGTTGAGTTAACCCAAGGAAGATGAGATGACCACATGAGTTTCCTTATCCAATGATGATGATTATGAGCTTTTACTTTTTGCATGAGACACAAGAGACATATGACCACATACGGTTGAGAAGGCCGGGTAACCTACCCTCATGTTAAATTGATGTCCAAACTGTCTTGTCCTTTTTACCATGTCATCATCCTTTGTCATCAAACTTTATATTCCTTTTTGCAATGTCATCATCCTTTGTCATCACCATACTTTTTCATTTACTATTGTACCTGTCATGGGAATCTTGAGCTTATAAAGTAGTTCACATAAATTTATTTCAGAAAATACCTACAAAGTAGCTTCCTTAGAGTGGTTAATGTTGACAATGATGTTAAAACATAAAAAAATCAAGGAAAAATGGTCATGGGTCCATAGTATAGAATTATTAAGGAAAAATGGTCATGGATCCATAGTATAGAATTCTTAATGCAAAATGTTCATGGGTCCTTCCTTATTTCAAATATGTGCAATTTTCCTTGTACTACTTCCTTATTCAATTCCCTACATACATGTGTAAAAGTGTTATGAAATAATTTAGAATTTGTTTCTTTGAGATGAGTAGCCAAGGCACGCAGATATATATCCCCCCCTTAATGTTTTGATTTGGAAAGTACTTTCCAATGAGCTAGGTGAAACCTAATATTATACGATTTTATGTGCTACAAGTAGTCAAAACACAACCTCTCAATTTTATTTTGTAGCCCTTTAGTACAATGAGAAAGTAATAACTAGTAAACATGAATTTATTTGAGAACATCATTAACAATAGTCATTCTGCTTCCAAATGATATCCACATGTGATACTAGAAATGTGTTCGATGTTCAATCCTTCCTATCATCCAACCTCGATCCTTGATTCCATATCCAAAGGGGTTTGAGAACAAATACAAGGTACTTCAATCCATCATGAAGTTTAGCCCTATGAAAAATTGAAGATTTGTAGTGCACCAATGATTCCATGATCAAGCATACAATTAAATCAAATCAAGGACTTACAGAAATTCATCTCCATCCAAGTGGCCATACAATATAATTGAATAATATCTTTATAAGCTCAGGATTCCCATAACAGTTTTACTTTAGCTGTACCTACCAAGTGTTTAAGTTTATCATTGAAATTCCCATGACATCTAAGGACATGCCCGCATAATGAATGTGTCAATAGTCATCTAGTAAATTCATAAAAGGTAAGCATGAATCAATGCCAACATCACAATGCTACTTCACTTTATTTGATTTTCTTTATCTAACCATACTACCCCCCCTATCAATATGTAGACTAATTGCTCCCCCCTGAAATATTGTCGGTCTGTTCATCTCAAGATATTTAATTTGTCTCACATATATCTTCAGAATCGATGAAAATTAATATCTCACAAATGTAGATTTATGCAAACATATTGTACCTAATTTCTTTCTGCATTTTACTTCATCAAATTCCTACAGCTGCATGTAGGAATTTTTAACCTTTTGTGCATTTTTGTGGGCATTTTTTTGGACCTACGTGCATAAATTTGACGCATGTGGGCATTTTATCAGTCCAAACGACATTTACAAACTAGTTGTAGGAAATTTCTTAATAGTCTACGAACATTTTTCCAAATCAACTGCTTATCCAATTTGGAGAATTGATGTATGTGTATTATGCAACTTAAATGTGGGAATATTTAAATAGCTGTAGGACTTTTTACTCTATTGCCTTGTGGGCATTTTTATTTCTCTATTTCCTTGTGGGAATTTTTAACTAGCTGCGAGAATTTTTACTCTCAAGTGTAGGCATATTTGAGGCTTGAGGATATTATTGAGTCCTGGTTGTCATTTGTCTCCTCCACTTGCGGGCATATTTGGGACCTTGCGTGCATTTTAATGACATCTCCTTCACTCATGCAGGCATTTTTCTTATTCCTACGTACATTTTTCTGAATCTTTCCCACAAGTATTTCATTATGCGTGCAAGACTAAGATAAAATTCCTCCAACTAGTTAAACATGATCACAGGAAAATTTTCTAACCTTTTGTGCAATTTTGTGGGCATTTTCCTTCCATATTTTCTAACCTTTTGTGCAATTTTGTGGACATTTTCCTTCCATGTGCGGGAATTATTTAAATTAGTTGGGAGGATGAGCCAAAAATTGTTTTGAATACTTGTTATGTACTTTGCAAGACCTCCACATCAGTTTCTTTCTACATTCTTGTACCCTTGCATTCACCTTAAGATCCCTCGTTATGTTCCATCCACCATATCGCTACCTTATATGGCTTTTTTTGGAGTACTTTGTTGTCGTTTTTTATTGCGAGTTGGTCGTACTGCTGTGCTACTACTGTTTTTGATTTGTGAGGGTTGGATGATATATCTTATGGTATTTTCCAGTTCTGGGTTCTCTCCTTTCATAGGTATGTTGGTCTAGTTGAGTCTCATGCAAGTAACCTAATGCTAAGAGGTTGAAGTCTGTTTAGAAGCATTTTTTCTGAGGATAAGGGATATCTACCCTAACATGTTATGTTGAGTTTATAATTGGTTCATATCTGATATATCATGCTACTGTTATATTTTATTGTCTTTCATTAACAACTTAGAGAATCTGATATAGATCACTAATCTTATTACTGTTATTGTTTTAAGTAATTTAATGGCTATTGTAACTCGTTGTTTCTGGGACATGCTGGACATGAAGGATATTGAGGTATTTTTTTTTCTATGCTCGACATGCTTGTCTCATTGTTTCAGCTTTGAGTTTGAATATTTGAGAAAATAATTATAAAATACAAATGAGCTGGATCTACTTGAGACTTTGCATCTTTTCTCAAAATGAGCTGAAATGCGCATTATTTTTTTTTATGGATCTTGTATCTTAAGAGTGGCGCCTTGTGCATTCTAGTGAAGTGAAAGACATAGAAGGTACTGCTCTTGGTATAGGACTAGGATGGGGTTCTACTGATGGTGGATTTTGCTCGAGGTAAGTAATTTTGAATTTTCTCCTATTAAATCCTTTGAGCCTGAAATTTTGGTGAATTTTCAAATATGGAGTGTGACATTTATTTTTCATTATTTTTTCACTTTTAGAACATTTAAGGTATTTTTTGTTGTTTAAAGTTTTTTTTAACACACATATAGGTCATATCTGGGTCTCACTCCCTTTGGGAGCTTTTATTTTCTAATTTTTTAATTTTACTGTGGGATATGGTAAGGTAGGTTATGGTAAGTCAAAGGGTTGGATAAAATCCAGTTTTAATGTCTTGAAAATAATAAATCTATTTGGAACCGAAGTGAAACTTACTAAATGATGGTTTCTATTTTTTTTCCAGTATGTTCCATTTAAGGGATTTTGTATCAACCCGGGGTTAAGAGTATTGTGCTTTGATCTAACATTTATCTTTTTTTGCTCAAAGGTTCAATTATGTATTATAGAAAGGAATTTTCCATGATATGCTTGCATTTATTTTTGTTTAACAAACATAAAGTACATATAGTAATAATGATAATATTCAAATGGGACATTTATTTTTTCTAGGAAAAATCATCATTTCTATTCAAGAAGATGAGAAATTACTTTCCTAATCTTCTGCTGCTCTTTTAGAGCATTAAAAAAAAAACTCTTTATTGACTCCCTCCAAAAATGGACTCCTAATACATCTTCATCTTGATGTTTGTGTATTAAAAGAGCACAAATACAACCCCTTAACTATCTTGTCTTTAGTCCTATACATTTCTATAAAAGTACTGTCTTTATTATGATATAAAACAGAAAGATGAAATTTTAACTGGCATTATGGCCTGGAACTTTAAAAATATTTCGATGATCATATCTATAACAACCTCCTTACATAATAGATTCCAAAACATAAATTATTTCATCCATGCATTATTCAATGATCACACTTTCCTTTGCTACTTCTTGCTCTTCATTTGAGTATGCATCATCTTCCACATTTTGCTTGCTATATACACGAGTAAAAGAAATGGTCTTGAACAAAGTTGCTATTATTTTTATCTGATATCCTAGAGGTCAGAGGTTTATATTTAGATTCTGGAATGCAACTTGCATCTACTTAATCACCAGAATGAATTCACTATAGACATGTAACTACTTTACATTATTCTCTATGTCACATTTGAGAAGAAGCGTTAATGCCATTAGTTATGCAAAATTATCAGATCCTGTGCTAAGGCCAACAACCAACCATCCATCTTAATTGTGTGATTCTTAGTTAAAAAAAAATACAACCTACACTGCTACTATCCCAAGGACCTTTCCTTTCTCCATAAAATAAACCACATACCTTCTCTTTAATGATGACCAAATTCTCCATTCAACTCTATTTTCTTGAATGGCTGGAAGCGTGTAAGGCTTAAGCTATGGCCATGGATCTGATTGGATAAGAACATTGGAATGAATGTACTACAACTTTTTCCAAAAATAACAATTAGTTTCTTGCTAGGTACAAGTCCCATATAGTCAAACATGGCACAACTTTCCATTCCTTGAGCTCTTTTTGTCCCATCAAACTTTTCAAACATTGTTCAACAGAGTTCCCAACCCATATATTCTTCACTATTGTGAAATCAAGTGAAGGAGGTAATATATACATTTGAGTTTATTTTTTTAACTCATATATATAAATAATTCAATGAACATGTGGCTTCTTTATCTAAAGAAACTCTAACCTTGTTGGAGGGTACCCTAGTTGTACATGAGTACAAGGAAACACTCTCTTTATAGAATTGCAGAAGAGTCTCTATTAATGGTTTCTTAGGAATGCTTGGTTGGATTGATATAACTATCAGGTTTTTATGTTAATTTCCTAAAAGTTTAATCCAGGATTATCCTTTCTTTGTCTAGTGATTCAACGATATGTTTGTACTGTCGTCCCTGGCATTAGCCAAAGGGATCATTTTGTCCTAGTCCATGAAATCAGAATTCTATACAAGAAAACTATTTTTGCATTTACAAGGGATAAACATGTTCATATAAAAAAAATCCAATTATCATGATAAAAGAGAACATAAATACTGGTATACATAATTACATTTTAGTTTTCCCAACAATTATTAAACTTGAAAAAGGTTGTAGATGTTTATATATTTAACACATTAGCATGGAGGCCAAAATTTATGAATGCCAAATAAGTTACTTGTATTTTGGGAATGACTCTTATAGTTGTTTGTGGAAAAGGGTACCTGAAGCAGGATGTATCAATAACCCATCTCTGAAAAGAGCTGATAGATGGGGGTCACAATATCTTCATTTCTGAAGGTACTGTAAAATTTCTCCTGGCTAAATTACAATACTGTATCAATAATATAATACATGCTCTAATTGGTTTTTCCATATAAATTGCAATACTGGGATTTGTGAATAGCTATGATGAATAAAAAATATAGTGTGTACTACACAATTAGAACACAATCATTGTTCTAGATTCCATCACAGTCAAGGTATGTCAAGATTGCTGAGCATGATAATGGCATTTCTTCTAGGCTGGGAATGGTTGAAACTTCATATTCTAAGGTAGCATAACAGAGCTGAAATATTGTACTTGTTAAGTTGTATGAGGTAAGATATGGTCAATTGTTGTTTCCACCTATCTTGGATGCCACTGAAACTGCTTCAACTGTTGTGCCCTGGTAGAAGGATTCCATTGAAAGTAGGAGATTTGGGTTGGATAGATGTTTCTCAATCCTTTGAGGATGCAGGTGTTCCATTTTCCCATTTTTCTTCCTAATAATATATCTCAAGAATTAAATAAATCCTATACTAATAAGTAATAGGATATGTGCTTGAAATATATATGTTATCTTATACAGTTTCGAGGAGGACATCAGTTTCGAGGAGTACATTTAGTCTCTAATACTCGTTTCCTACCAACATAATTGTAAGAGCCTAGAGGTATGCCTGGATTTGAAATACAATCTTTGCTGCAAATTCTACACACTTTCTTTAAAAAATACGTAGTAAATGTCGCTATAGTGACGTACTGGTGTTGTTATAGCGACACAACGACGTTTCTATAAAGAGGAATCAATGCTTAGCCACTTCTAAGTTGTGACAAATTGTCGTCGCTATAGTGACAACTTGATGTCTCTATAACAACGATATACCTTTGCTCTAGCGATGGAAAAGGAATTAATCATTTCTTATTGCAACATACTTTCGTTCCCATAGAGACACATTGGCGTTGCTATTTCAAAAAATGTATGTCTCTATAGAGACGACTATACGTCACTCCCGTGATGCAATATGACTTAGTCGCTTGATTTTTCCACAATATTTCATCGCTATAGTGACACCAAAACATCACTCCAGGGACACAATATGACTTAGTTGCTTGATTTTTCCACAATCATTAGAGGAAATTTCAACTCAAAATGGGCCTTTTAAGTTTAACTCAAATTCCATGTCATCATGTGTTAGCCAATGAAATTGCTTTAAATTTGAAATACCGTATAGGTCTTAAACACTTTTTTAATATAAATTTGGGGATAGGTATCATAAAAAAAACTACTTTTTTTGTTTGTATTTTCGACATATATCTCTGTGTTTTTACTCAAATTTCGCTCGGGAGAGCTCGTTGGATGCAGAATTTAATTCCGCATCCAACGAGCTCTCCCGATCAAAATTTGAGTAAAAACACGGGGAGATATGTCGAAAATACAAACAAAAAAGTAGTTTTTTTCTTTTCTTCCTCCAAAATTAATAAATATTATTTTATTATTTTAACTATTATTTTATTAATTTTTTTTAGGAGGCCCAATTTGAGTTGAAATTTCCTCTAATGGTTTCGTCTCTGTAGAGACGCCAAAACATCGCTCCAACGATGCAATATGACTTAGTCATATGATTTTTCCATAATATTTTGTCACTATAGTAACTCCACGACGTTGCTATAGCGACACATAAACATCTCTATACCTACACCTATTGGTTTTTGAAGCAAATGCCACAATCACCATGTGTCATCTCTATTTTGTCGCTATAGCAATGAAATATTTGAAGTGTGCCTAATGCGATGATTATTTTTCCATGAAAATAAGGGCTCCTATTCATCGCTATAGTGACACAAAAGTGTTGGTATAACAAAGATTTTCCATGGGAAAAATGTTCACATGTACTATTGCATTGACAATATTGCACCATCTCTTGCATCATATTTGTTTACTTGCACTATTATCTGATAGCATATGAACAATTTTCCTTCCAACCAACACAAATTTCCATGGATATCATTGTCAAGATGATATTACTTACATGTATATATTAAATTTCTATCATATTCATTAAGAATATCCTTAGAAATCCCGTCGTTATTACCTCTTGCAAATTTCAATGAACTAATATAACCATTGACATATTTTGAAAATTCTATCTCCTCTTGCACACATTGCTTATGTTATTTATTTTCACTTATAGTCTTGCATATGACTCCTCTTTGCTTCACACCTACAACGTTTTTTTTAAATATACATTACTTATAATTTCTTCTTTGATTATGACTACTATAACAACAATCTCTTCCTTTGCTTCCTCTTCGTTCAATGTTTTTCCTACCTGGGTAGGTTCCTCATATACATTTTTTATAAAATCCATTTCCTTGGAAAATGACACTCTTCTTCAAGTCCAACTATAGTCTTATTCTTGCTCACACTAAATTGGGTAAACATGTTTTCTTCAAAACTAAATGGTTGAAAATGCCTCTTTTCAACTTGTTCTCTACTTGCAATTTTAAAAGGATTGTATTCTTTATGCATATATCCTATGCAAACTAACATATTTTTATTGGTGAGTAAAAAATTGGATCTTTGAGCTCCATATTGATCTTCTCTTGGCCCACTACTTTCTAAGCTATATCTTCTATACATACAACCATAAGTTGGTTACCTACTCCTATTGTCATCTCTTGATTATTCTTTCTCTCTTTGATTATTTGGAGAAGTTCCTTCCCCAAAAATTATTTATCATCACATGCCATTTCTAGTCCTTTCTCTTTCATTGATTCATTCACCTCATTACTTGGACTATTATATTAGTCTAAATTTGTAACTTGTAAGGTTATCTCTTTCTTCCTTTATGTTCCAAAACTAAGAATGTCATTTTTTTCTTCAACTCCCTTAGTTTGTTCTTTTATTACAACATTAAAAAGGTAGTAACATGTCTCCACCTATATTCCAAAAACCTTTGTATTAAATTATTTATGCTCTTCAATTGTGTAATCTATCACATGCATACCTATATATTCTTGCATATTGGATGGAATTTTTTCCTTATTCTCCTAATCCTTTTGTAGTTTTGTTGCTACATTTTCCTTAGAATCATACTCATATACTCCCTTATGTTTTGGAATGTAATTAATAGTATGCTCACCATTTTTAATGACATTCTCTACACAAAATATTTATTTATCTACTGCAAGATTTAATATTTTCTTTATCTCATCATTTCTATCATCCTATTTCCTTCTATTTCTTTTCTCTATTCTCATGCTAAGTAGCATTATATACCTCTCAATATGACCTTCATCTTCACTTTTATCCTTTTCAGCTTCAAAGCTTCTTTTTTTCACCTCCACAATCATAAATAATCAAACCATTAGATAAAACATAGAAAATACAAATATATTTTAGATCCTTATTCATTTATTCTTTTGAAATTTTAATAGATTCATCAATAAATTCAAGGGTTTCATTATTTCCCATCACCCCTACCGCTACAATGGTAGCATCCTTAGCCTCACTAGGTACCCTTTTCACATACTCACACTCCTCAAGGGTGTAGGAGCTCCATCTTCTACAACTCCTAGAGTTGTCTTCTCTTTTTTTCCCTCAATCTCTCTTGCAATTTTATCCAACATAGTTGTTTCCTTCTCAGCATCATCTATAAAATTATTCATGTCTACAGAGTCCTCATGCACCATCTCTCCTTTCATATTATCTTGAATTAATTTGATATCTTGGTTGTCTTGCAACATTTATTTCTTCAAAATCCTTTCCTTGTTAAATACTACATCAAATATGGATTCCTCTATAGGTTAATTTCATATAAGTTAATTTCATCTATGATGAAATCTTAATTTCCATTCATTTCATTAGCATATTCAAAATTTACTTCATCTTCTGCAACATAAAGGATGCCCTCTTTCTCACTTGTAGAATTAATTGAGTTGCTTCTTACTTCACCCATTCTTGGAAAATTACAAACATAATTTTTTTATTACAATCAATTGTACTTAAAGGTATATCCTCTAATGAATTTATAGAATCTAGTTCACATCTAGTGATTTCAACATCCACATTTATCTCTACCTCTGGCAAGTAGTCGAAGACATTCTCCTCCTCGTTTACTTGGGATCATTCTCCATTAACACATATACATTCTTCCTTAAACAATTTACCAAAACAAACTGTATTCTCCAAGTAACATCTTTCAAAGACTCACCTTTCTCTGTTTCCCACTCATTAGTATCATCTTTACCATTACAACCATTGTTTTAACTATCTTCATCATCCCCTCTATCCTCCATGTTAACTTAACAATATGTTTCCTCTACATGATTTAAGGAATACATTATAAATAACATATTCTTCATGATTGTTAGAGCCTCATATTTAATATGAAATCTCCCTCACTCCATTAAAATATTCACAATTTTCCTTTGGCCAAGTTGTCTTTAATCTTCTAAAAATTCTTCTTTTTTCCAACCCTTTGGGCTTACGTGATTTTTCTAAACTCCACATAAGGTTCCTATAAGGCCTCCTCCTCATAAGAACTTCTCCATTCAAAATTTTGACTTTTACTCTTCTCCTGTAACCCACTTATCCACTTCTCACTATGCAACATCCTTTTCAACATATAGCTCTACCCAAATCAAATGTTGGAGTTATCTTCGAATATCCACTTGCAAATGTCAAAATTTCCTTCAATTCTTCCAACCTACAAGGTGTAATTTCCTTTCCTTCAACTATCCTTATCTTCAAATGTTCTCAACAATGTATAACTGATCGTAGCTAGAAATGTTTTTATTTCTTTGCAACTCTATCCACAACCTCAACTGTGGACACCCCTACTCTGATACCACTTGATTCAATTGAGACCTCAATGTCATACATAAATTCATAATCTCCTAAAACATAGTCCAAAGGCAAGACCACAATGGGATCTAAATTTACAAAAGAAAGTGCTCAAAGGCATGCCAACTCAAACTCGCAAGCAAAATATAATTAAATAGAAACATATAGGATAATTTTCTTCAATAGATTAGATCAACTTGCATTTCACTAAACTTCAAAAAATTTTAAAAAAATCACATTTAAAGTGCTTCATTGGGATTCAGGACACTATCGTTAATATTAAAATTACACTATTTCAAATACGTCAATGGGTATTAATACACTAGAAATATAATTGGTTTCTCATACACTCTTAATTGGTTAAAAATTAATATCTTTAACCTCAATATAACATAGACATATAATACTGGTAAATTTCATAAACCCGCAAAGCTTTTACTTACGCATTTTCTAATAAGAAATCTAGTTTTAATTATCTTGGACTTGTTTGTTCTTCATCTTCGCTATTTTTCTCCTTCATTTTCTTGTCTTATTGTCTTTCTCTCTATTCTTTTTTTCCCTTATCTCCATTATTTTCTTTGTCAAGGTCTCCTTTCATATCATATCCCTCTTTATTTCTCTTTACCAAGGTCTCCTTCTCCAGCACTCTTTAGTACTTAGCTTCTTGTCTTCTCCTCTCTTCATGTACAACTTCCTCTTCTTCATGTGACTTTATCCATCATAATAATAGATCGCTCTCTCGTAGTAATAAAAAATCCAAATGAAACATTAGAACCCCTAATAATACCTTTTGGTTCCATATATAACTAAGGTTAATAAATAATTTAGACAATATTTTAACAAAAGGATGCCACAAATACACATTTCACCTAACCAAATAAAAATGTTCTTAATTTTCCATCAATAGTCACTTAAGCCACTCAATTTCTTGCACCGAATCAAGAGTGGATGGTCTTAGATAGGTACATACATGTACACAACCCTAGACTAGGAGAACCATTGGATGAGGGTGCTAATATTTAGTGATGGATAAAAATTGCAAAGTCCAATGGTCGGTGAACTCCCCAAGCAAATTTCACCCCAGAAATTTCTTGGGATGTTGATTTGTGGGGCCGTAATCAAACCACTAGGATGCATTGCAAATGCCAATGAATGGTGGCCTTATCATAGTTCTTAGCCTTCAGAATGAATTGTTTCCATTAGATTGGTAAGCCAGATCAAACAATAGAGAAACATGATGGAGCTCATGCATTAACATGTTAGTGCGGTGAACCGTTTTTTATCCTTTGATCAACATTTTGAATTTATTATAGTCATCATTAAGCCAATGAATTCCTCTCCACTTCTCCATCAAAGATATGATCATATTGAGTCTCATCTTTCTAAAATTGGCATATTTTCAAGAGCAAATTCATGATCCATAAGGGAATCCATAAACCTATATTTTTGAGAGGTGATAGTGGGTCCGTAGACATTTCATATTATTCTTGTTTACTTAAATTATATTTTTTTGAAGTTTGTTTTAATAATTCTATATTGATGTTGTAATATCCCATAATATTACTTTCACTGGTTTCCACAAGATTTCCATTCCACTTGAGAAACCATCCAAGTTGATTATTTCAACTTCACAATGCCTCCAAATTTTGTTTATAATAGAGATCATTTCCACTTTGATATATCCCATGATTTACAACTATTAACCTTGAGAGGGAATCCCTACTATACTTTTCTCCTCCTTTATCCTCAAAGGGGAGTTTAACTTCTCAATCTACACTTTTGGACATAAATATGGTAGGTTTATTTCTTCTAAAACTAAAGAGGGTGATGTAGAGGAGTCTTTTCCAGTTAATATTGTGATACGAGTCAAAGATTTCATATTGTAATCAAGGATCAAAGAAATTATTGAAATTCAGCCTAACAATGTTAAGGACATTCAATGGTGCATAGATGTGAAATACAAAACTATATATGAGTGTTAATATTACATATGCTAGACTAGATATCATTAGTGTCCATTTCAAATTCACAGTAGTAGCATATCCAGAATCACTGATATAAACAAAATCAAAATATAGACACAATATTTATCTTGAGAAACCCTCAAGGGGAAGAAAACCTAACAAAAATTCCTCTATATAAGATGTATAAGATATAACCTCAAAAAAAATTATGCTCCTTATTGTTGTTTTGTCTCTCTCTCTTTATCCTATGCGATACAAAAGTGAGTGTCTTTGTGTTCAAATGAGAAGCACAACACTTCTATTTATACACATTGAGCCAACTGAATTTTACCCTAAACAAGTCGGGCCCACTAAAATGCCTGGGCCGACTTCACCTAGGAATACTTAAGACAATATTTTATATTATTCATTAGGGTACTAATGACCCGACTTACAATGGAGGATTTACCTCATGACCATATGATGACCGATTATAATTGTGACTCCCCAATGGAGGAATAATAACATCTCCCTTGGGTTACATCAATAAAATACATTTATAATATCCTTTGAAGTTATAATATTCAAAACTCCCCCTTAACTAGAATGTTATTCTACTAACAACATCATCATAGACTATAGGAGAACATATAGACAATATCTTCAGTAGTATCGGGTTAATACATTTATACATCATAGGAATTTTTCACAATCATTAACTAGAATAATTACTTTTCAATGTCGTCATCTTCTGCATCACACGATCACTTGATCCTTTTGCAGCAATGCTTCAACCTTTTGATCCTTCATAGCGACACTTTTGATCTTCTGATCCTTTGCAGCATTACTTCGATCTTCTTGATCCTTTACAGCAACATTTCGATATTTTCGATGCTTTACAACAACACCTCAATCTTCTCGATCCTTTGCAGCATCACTTTGATCTTCTCGATCATTTGCAACAACACTTCTATACTTTGCAACAACACTTCGATCCTTCTGATCCTTTGCAATAGTACTTCGATCCTTCTTGATCCTTTGTAGCCGCACTTCGATCTACTTGATCCTTTGCTACCGTAATTCGATCTACTTGAGGTTTTTTTGCCACACTACCTGAAATACACATGATCTCTTTGTGATATGATACATCCCTATCACTTTAGGACACAAGTCCAAGTATTATACAATCCTCCATCATCCTGGTCCATGATATCTACCATTTTAATTGTCTACGACTGAATGTAGATCTCGACCGTACCTAGATTTAGGACATATCGTCTATGAGGAGTCATCGTAGACCATCCATACCATTGAAGTTAGGACCACTAATAAGTGAGTTTTATACTACGGTATCTACACTCATGTGTAGGCACACTCTTCCATGCAAGAGTATTGTCTATAGAGCAGATCTTGACCACATACAAATTGTCGGCCCTCATCGTAGAACATCCTTATAACTGAGGTTAGGACCACTCCCAAGTGAGTGTTATACTACGACGTCTGTGAGCTCATCATAGAGCATCCATACCACTAAGGTTAGGACCACTCCTAAGCGAGCGTTATTCTATGGAATCTAAATATCAATGTAGGCATACTCTCCATACAAGAGTAATGTCTATAGAGAAGATCTCTACCGCATACCAATTTCGACCCTATTGTTCGTGAGGACTCATCATAGAGAATCCATACCACTAAGCCTAGGACCAATCCTGAGTGAATTTTATTCTACGGTATCCACAAATGAATGTGGGTACTCTCCATGTAAGAATAACATATGCAGGTCCATCCTTAGCTAGTAAGGACCACTCTCATGCACATAGTGTTATACCTTCCATCCTTAAGAGAAGATAATATCGTACACATGTGAATGTTTGACCTTGTCATCATCTTCAGGCGCACTTGGCCTCTTTCATACTGGAGAATCACTGTCATCCCATCATCGATGTGAGTCTCATCATCACTCCCCCTTTCATGGGAGGATCCATATTATCAACCTACTCCCCCTTTGTTTGAGGAGGGTTCATGTCTTCAAACTATTATTCCTTTCCAAGGAGAGTCCCTATCTTCGAATTGTTCCTCCTTTTTCGAAGAAGGTCCATATCTTCATTATTTGTAGTACCATCACTATTCCTCCTTGCGAGGAAAGTCTTTTCATACTACACCAAGATTTCCATAGAAATATTCAAACTTTACTCAAGATAGAGGCTTGGTCAGTACATCGACAACTTGCTCATTGATACTCACATAATGGAGCTTTATATCTCCCTTTTGTACCATATCCCTTATATAAAATTATCATATTTCTATATGCTTCAATTTGTCACGGACCATCGCATTCTCTGTCATCTTTATACATATTTGGTTGTCACAAAGAATCACTGTGGTGTCCAAATCCATGTCAAATAATCCTGACATAGAATTCTGAAGCCTTGTCGCTTCACAACTAGCAAAGCAAGCTGCAATGTACTCTGCTTTAGATATACCGAGAGAAACACTGGACCGTTTCTTAGTAAACCATGAGATCACAGTGGATCCCAAACAATAACATTCTCCTGAGGTGGTCTTCTTATCTGCAGCACTTCCTGCCCAATATGAATCAGTATATCCATATAGTCTGTAGTCATGATCTCTCCTAGAGTAAAGTCCCAAATCTATCATACCTTTTATATACCTCATCACATGCTTTGTAGCTATTAGGTGAACCCATCTAGGTTTAACTAGATACCGAATCAAGGTGTTCACAACAAAGCATATATCTGGCCTTGTGTTCGTGAGATACATTAACGACCTAATAATATGTCTATACCAATTCATGTCCACTAAATCTGATGTTTCGTCAGATAACAACTTCAGGTTGGTGTCCATAGGTGTGGACATGGCTTTACAATCCAACATATCAAATAATTTCAAGGTTTCTATTTCATACGTTCCCTGATTCATAAAGATTCCTTTTGGGCTCTGCCACACTTCCAACCCTAGGAAATAATGCATCAATCCAATATATTTCATCTCAAATTCTTTATCTAGCTTATTCTTGCAATCTGTGATCTATTTCTCATTTCTAGTTAGAAATAGATCATCTACATACAATAATAGTATGACTGGTTCGTCATCCATAATCTTCATATAACGGTTAGGATCATCTTTACTCTTGGTAAATCCCAAGCTTGTCAATAAGTTATATATTCTACCATACCAAGCTCTAGGAGTTTGCTTTAGTCCATACATAGCCTTTTTCAACTTGCATATATGAGTCACTCTGTCTTCGACTTCAAATCCTTGTGGTTGTTCGATGTAAACCTATTCCTCAATCACACCATTAAAGAAGGCTCTTTGTACATCCATCTGGTGTAAGTCCCACTTCATCATGGAAGCAAGTGCCATGATGGTTATGATGGAAGTTTACCTTGATACTGGAGCAAATGTCTCTTCATAATCAATCCCCTCTTTCTGAGAGAATCCTTTAGACACAAATATTTCCTTGTACTTTTCAATACTTCCTTCAACAACATGTTTTATCTTGTAGATCCATTTCGAAGATATCACACTTTTGTTTTCTGGTTTGGGTACTATATCCCAAACATCATTCTTCATTATTGACTAGTATTCTTCTGTCATTGCTTCAACTCATTCTTTCTTCTATGCAAATTCCTCATAGTTGGTGGGTTCTTGATAGACAAGGTCACACATCAAAGATACATAACTAGAATATGGCTTTGATATTTTGTTGGCTCTTGTGGAGTCTTATGGATCTCCATATCTCTCTACTTCTTGTATGATTTCTCTTACCCAAGCAAGTTTTCTATTTCGAGAGATATCCATAGTAGGGGGTTACTGAGGTTCTAGCATGTCATGATATTTAGATGCTACTATTTCAGGATAGGGTTTGGTTTCTACCATTCTAGGAGGCACATCCTCTTCATGTACCCGTTCAAGCTGACACCTTCTATATTTCTTAAGAGTTGCCTCTTCATCAAATGGTGTTGATGTATTTGTAACTTTGGAATGTGTTCACTTATATATCTTATGTCTTGTACCTCGATGTTTATTTTGGGATGTGTTTGTAATGTAATTGAGTCATGTCATGCCCCTATGTTCCGATCGGGAGGTTCTATAATATAAACAAGTCATGTCAAGTCATTATGGGTAACCTTCCTATTGTTCAAGGGTTAAAGTCCCCGCAGTTCCGGGGCACTAGGGTTGTTAGACTCACCTAGTGAAGTCAGCCCTAGTAGGGTTTAGTCAAGTCAAGAATTAGTATAAATAGATAACTAGCCTCTCTATCTATCACACACTCACTCACACTCATTTGTAGGGCATATCTCAGGAAGAAGAAGACACTGGGGCTAGGAAGAAAGAGGTTACTGTTGTCTGGAGATCATCTTACTGTTTTTTGGGGCTTTGCTATTTGGTGCTGATTCTATCTCTGAGGACATTGCGGGTTTTTCTCCATTTATGGTTTCCCCGAGGAAAAACATTGTGTTCATTGTTTCTTGTGTTTGATTGTTGTTCTTGTTATTCTCTCAGTTAAAGATCCTAATAATGCTAGCTTAATGTTAAAAATCTAACATGGTATCAGAGCTAACCTAAGAAGAAGAAACTGTGCAGCTGTGGGAACTAGGGATTCCTAATTTTTGGATCTTCCTCCACATATTTTCAGCAAAATAAGGTTGGATTAACTCTCCTCCCTAGGGTGCATCTTTTTGTCGAAGCAGAATCCAATTCTGAGGTTTTTCAGTTTTGGACCTGACACTGCTGTCGGAAATTAGGGCTTTCCACAGAAGTGGAATTTTTCAGTGAGCCCGAGATTGGATTGATCTCCTCCTCAAAATATAAGTTTAGAGATCAAGATCAAAGCATTTGGTTGGACAAAACTTCAAAAAAGTAAAACCCTAATTTGCTCCTAAACCAACACTACAGACTTTCAGCTTCAAATCCAGATCCGACATCTTGACCTGGTAAGATCTAAATATTTTGTATTTCCATTTGAGGTTCTCAGTTAAGATGTTTCATCATACTGAGCTTGATGAAAAGCTTGAGGGAGCTGATAACTTCTGAGCCTAGAAGTATAGGATCTCCCTGGTCCTGGAAGAAAATGAGTTGGACTCCTATATCAGTGAGGAGGTTCTAGTTCTAGAGGGAGATGAGGCTAAGGCCTTACATAAGAAGACGTTGGTTATGGAAAATAGGATTATTACTAATTCAATCAAGGATCACCTCATACCACAGGTGTCCTCCCTAAAGACACCTAAAGCTATGTTTGATGCCCTAACCAAATTGTTTGAAAGGAAGAACATAAACCAAAAGAAGACTCTGAGAAACCAACTGAAGAATGTAAAGATCTAGAATGCATAAACCATCCAGTCTTACTTTACAAGGGTTTCTCAGATCAAGGAACAATTGGAAGCAGTATATGAAGAAGTGGAAAATGCAGAGATTGTAATGACCACCTTGAATGGTCTCCCTAGATCATGGGACTCCTTTATTCAAGGTATCTATGCCAGAAAGAACTTTAGTCAAGTTCAGTAGACTTTGGGAAGAATGCTAACAAGAAGAAGCTCGGATAGCAGCTCAAGAAGAAAAGATGGGAAGTGAAGATCAAGCTCTCACAGTACAATCCAAGAAATCTAGATCTAGCCACCACAAAAGTAAGTACTCTCATCAAAGGAATAACCCTAGAAAGCCTAGAGATATGTCTAAGTACATTTGCTATACATGTGATGAAAGAGGACACTTTGCTAGAGATTGTCCTAGAAACAAAAGTAGCTCTCACAAGAAGAAGGGAAACAAGAGAAGACATCATGATCATGCTGCAGAGGATGATGAACCTTTCACAAAGAGAAGTAGACAAGTCAGTGATGATTCTTCAAGTGATGAAGAATATGTTCTGATTTTTGCTCTCACGAGAACTATCACACATGGCAACGATGATTGGCTTATAGATAGTGGTGCTTCCAAACATATGACAGGATTCAAGGAATCCTTTGTGAAATTATCTGAACATGAATCACCTCACAAGGTGAAACTTGGAGATGACTACCAGTATCCAATAAAAGGTAGTGGGGAATCCTCCTATAAGCTAGACTTTGGAAAGTCTATGACAATGAAGGAAGTATTGTTTGTACCAGGACTAAAGAAGAATCTCCTCTCCATATCTGCATTATATGCAAAAGGAATGAGGGTTGCATTTATAGATGGTCAAGTCATCATGTGGCAAAACGGAAAGACTATTGATGATGCAGTAGTGATTGGGGAACAAGAAGGAGGCTTATACAAATTGAAGGGCCATCTAGAGCAAGCTTTGGTTCATGACTTGGTAGAACCAAATGAGCTTTGGCATAGAAGGCTTGCACATGTGCATCACATAACACTACCACTTGCAAGCAAAGCTGTTGAGGTCTCCCAGAAATGCAGACAAAACATGAAGGTGTATGCAAAGGATGTGCGAAAGGGAAGAACACAAAGAAGACATTTCCAAGTAGCGAAAGCAAGGCAAAAGGAATCTTGGAAATCATCCATTCCGATGTGTCCGGTCCAACATCATCCAGTTCACTAAGCGGGTATGTATACTATGTTTCTTTCATTGATGAATTTTCTAGGAAGAGATGGATTTACTTCATGAAGAACAAAGATGAAATTTTCAGCAAGTTCAAGGAATTCAAAGCCTTGATCGAGAACCACACTGAAAACAATATCAAGACCTTTCGATCAGATAATGGCAGAGAATTCACATCGAATGAATTCAAAGAGTTATGCAAAGACTCAAGGATAAGAGGGAGTTATCCACTCCATATAATCCACAACAGAATGGGATTGCAGAAAGGAAGAATAGAACTATCATGGAAGCTGCAAGAGCTATGCTTCATGATCAAGGTCTTCCTATGCATCTATGGGTAGAAGCTGCCAGAACAACGGTGTATGTACAGAACCGTACTCCACACAGAGTACTCAAGAACAAGAATCCTGAAGAAGTCTTCTCCAACAAGAAACCAGAAGTCATCCATCTCAGAATATTCGGTTGTCCTGTATACATACACATTCCAAAAGAAAAGAGGACGAAGTTAGATCCTTCAGGAAAGAAGGGCATATCAATTAGAGGAAATTTGGGGTCTAAAATGGGCCTTATAAAAAACTGTTGCATGGATGAGTTGGATTGAGTTGAATTTTTAAACCAATAGAATTTCAATATCTTTGGTCAACCATTATGGTTGAGTTGGAAACATGATGCTTATGTGTCATATTTTTATTTGACAATAGCTAACTTCATATCAACCTCACCTTGGTTAAGTTCTTGAAAAGATCACCTCGAAATAAGATAAATAGACTTTAACTAATAAATATAGAATATTTTATTTGATCACTACTTCCAACTCTTCTAAAACATAACTTTCACATTAATTAAAATTATAGTGGAAGAATTTTGAAATACTAAAAACATTTATTAATCAATTTTTTAAAAAGAAAACTAAATAATATTTAATTTTAAACAGACTTATCTTGAAATACTAAATAAAAGATATTTAGTATTTTTAATATTATTAAATAATATTTAAAAAATAAATATATTTAATTATTATATCCAAAAATAATTAAAACATTTAAATACTAAAAAAAATCTATTTTTAATTTACTAAAATTATAATAAAATTTGATTTTACTTTTTTTCTCTCTTACCTACCTACCCATTAATCCACAAAAAATATTTATATTAATATAAAAAATAATATGTTTAATTATAGTTATTTCCTTTATATAAATTAAAATCATAATAAAATTTGATTTTACATTTTTTCCATCCCACCTCCATTGACCCACAGATCCACCCAATAACACCCATATCTTAAATTCATATAAAAAAATAAACCTCATCTTAATAGTAAATCCATATAAAAAACAATAAAACTTTATCTTAATATGATAGAACGAATTCTAAATTAGTCCCACGCCGGGTTTCCATTGGAAAAGAAAAAGAGAAAAGCAAGCCCGCCAAATTAGTCGATTGGGGTTTGTTTTTTTCTTGCTTATTTCACAAATGAATTTGATTTGGCTGGTGAATTCATTGGAACGAATGGAAATGGGCATCTTGGCCATTTTTTAGATGAGTTCACTGGTTCCTTGTTAAACCTAAGTTACTCAGATTCGTTTTTTGCTTGTTTATTTCTCAGATGAATTTGATTCTTTCTCAGAAGAATTTGATTTGCCTGGTGAATTCATTAGTCTCTCACAACCGATACCTAGGAATAAGTGGTGAGAAGTTTTTAGGAACTGTGGACACCAACAGAGTTTAATGTATATACACCGGCACATTTGAGAACAGTCCACCGCCAGCAGACAACCTCTTAGCTAGATTTCTCCTACGGAACCCTTGATTTGGCTGGTGAATTCATTAGTCTCTCACAACCGATACTTAGGAATGAGTGGTGATAAGTTTTCAGGCAGCGTAGACACCAACAGAGTTTAATGTATATACACCTGCACATTTGAGAATAGTCCACCGCCAGCAGACAACCTCTTAGCTGGATTTCTCCTACAGAACCCGCTGCATCAACATTCAAGGTGCAAACATCATTTCTACACACTATTTTTCAATGCTGTAGTGAATTCGGTCTAAGAGAATGTATAATTTACACACAAAACATGCACAACATTAATGAATGCTCACCCTTTGAGTCTGGAAGATTTGATGAAAATCTGTTACAATTGGTGGGAAAGGAGATGAATCTCTACAATTGGTGGGAAGAGAAGGCAAGATGTTTACTGTGTGTTTGAATTAAGCTGGGAATCATCGATTTTCCTCCAACAAGTTGAAGATACACAGCCGCTAATCTCTGGTGGATGGTCTGTTGATTTATATCTGGAGAGTTTTTTGCTATGTGCTCTGGTATGTTCTTTAAGCTATGTCTCAGATTTTTTTTTCTTGAATATAGTTAGTTACATTATTTGGGTGAATTGGGATCTTGATTAAAATATCCCTAGAATAAAAAAAAAAACCCCTTTCAGTTTCCCTCGGGGAAAGTTTTCGTAACGTAGGATTTTAGTTGGGTTGTGTAATGCTCCTAGCCCTTTTCAACACTCTATGTTAATCATATTTTCTCATTTGATCCATGACTCTGTCGATGTCTATATGGATGAATTCAGAGTCTAAGGGGATTATGGTAGGGTGTAACTTGTGGGCTTTCCTTGGTGTCCGATGCAAAACCCCAAGCACCAATTGCTATAATATTCCTATGTGATAAAGCGGTGCTTATGCACTTGACCGATGGAAATAATTGAACCCGCAATGTTGATAGAGTTGTTTTTATTTTTAAACAAAGAAAACAGTAAAAAATTCAATCCACACTCAATCAACCACTTCGAATTATTTTGAAGAAGCATTATCTAAGCTGGTAACAATCCTCCATGGGTGTAAACATATGAACCTCTCCTTGAATAACAAATTTATTTTACATGATAATGACTAAGGGTATTATGTTAGGGAATCGTAATTTTTCAAAAGGAATTGAAGTTGATCTGGAAAAGGGCATTGCCTAAATCATGACTTAGGACTAATTTATTCCTTTATTTGCCCAAACTCTTCATTAATCATGCTGTTGGTATTTGTTGAGTTACACAAAGGGGTTTGTTGAGGATTTATTGTTTCTATATGAGTGTTTGAA